>CACRXK020002880.1:0-39800 GCA_902702795.2 Paramuricea clavata | reverse complement strand
AGTTATTAATTTTGATATGGAAAATTCAAGAAAAGAACATTGTTCGATAGTCTAGACAATAATCTACAATTGAGGGTAACTGAGTCCTGAGGTGAGTTGTGATATTCGAGGTGATGCATGATATTCGTTTGCATGAATATTTATAAAGCCATACAGTATTTTAATACATGCAAACTGTCTGTACCAATGTAGGTAGTACCAATCGTCGTCAAGAGTTATCGACGTTTCGAGCGAAGGCCCTTCGTCAAGAGTTTATAGTACTGTAACTTACTAACTCTTGACGAAGGGCCTTCGCTCGAAACGTCGAGTTCTGCTTATTTTTTAAGGTAGTAACATAACCACTCAGCACAGTATTTACACGCAAATGTTTATATCAACCAGAGCACCATTTTCCACGATATCGGATTATTTAATGTCTTCAAACTTAAAACAAAACTGTAAGCCATAACTTAAACGTAGAAAATATATAATTTGTTATATCGAAGTATAACTGTCCATGGATATTTTCGCTACAACTATTATCATTAGTGATAATGTCTGTATTTATACATGAATTATAAAGTTTAAAAATTACTTGATTGACCCAAAACGTACCAAACTGTTTCTATTTTTATTGCGATTTGCTTAAGTCTGGTATTAACCAACTTTAATATATTTTTAAACTGAAGATAATTCACTGTGTTGTTATAAGTTTTTTGAGTTTTTTTGTCATCTGCATGTATGCTTATAAATATGGTTACAGTGTAAAAATTATAAATATTGTCATTGTATCTGCATTTTGGATCTTGCAATTTAACAATCGATAACAATCAAACCCAATTTGTCAATTTATTATCAATTGGACTGTTAATGGACAACTTCAAAGCGTGATTAGTGCTGTACATAGTATTTTATAAACTGAAGATGAAAACTCAATCCATTGTTTTGGTTTATATATTTCTGTATGGTTAACTTCTGTTGACCACAAGATTTCTGAAAAACTATTTCCAATTTTATATATTACTGCTGGGGAAGTTTTCTGTGAATTTAATGAGCCATATTGTAATTGCATTCACATTTGTTTATTTTGACAATTAATCAACTAAATATTAAAATATAATACAGAATTAATATTTCAGCATCACTGAAATTGCATGCATATTCTTTTTCAACTAATCAAAATCCATACCTGATAATTATCAGTCAATGAACCTGTAACATACAGTACCAGATGATCAATTTATATAATTATATATGATGTTACTCTGAGTGTATACCCACACCGGACAGGCCGGCTGAAAAGTTAGCCTGATACGGTGGGAATCGAATCCTGTGACCTTTGGGGTACTAGTCCAATGCTCTGCCAAATGAGCTACGAGGCCAAGTATGTTCGAGTGTGTGGTATTTCGGAACTAAGTCTAGTACCTTTGATACCAATGTGTTCTATGATCATGATATCAGGCTAACTTTTCAGCCTGCTCGGGGTGCATGGATATACAGTCAGAGTAACATCAAAAACATTATATTCACCTGAGTACATAACATCAAAGCGCACACAAAAATATCATAAATAGTATTGGTTTCATTGAGCCTGGAGGTTTGTATGAAATGAACATTACATTGGATTGATCGACTTTTATCGATCTAATTCATACTTGCAATCAAGTCATATATTACTGAGTAAAAACTGCTCCTGCAATTACTTACATTGTTATTATATTTCATTCTATTATTATAAGTCAATAAAATGCTCACAATATATGATCACTTCTATTATAAAAGCCTTTCCCATGTGGGTGATATTTGAGCTGATCTGCAGCCAACACAAGCCCTAACCCTCAAACACTAATGTTTGTTGTGTATACCACTTAGGACAATGCAAGCCCAGCTTTACTGTTAAGTTTGACCCATTAAGCACCATGGCCCTCTCTCCTTGATGAGTAAAATCACCTGGCGTTAGACAGAGTAAAATAATCAAGTAGGGCGTAATGCGACTTGATGGGTTAAATACAGGTTTTTTTTCAGGGATTTTTTAGGGCTGTTAAACGGCCCCAAAAACTCAATCTTGAATTGAGTTTTGAAACTCAATCTTCTCACCAAAGTTTCAGTGCAGTAAAAATGAAGTAATAAGTTCTTTGTATGTTTGCATGGTGATAAAATATAATAGTTTTGTTTGTGGAAACACCACATAAATTTATTACTGCAAAGCTTTCGATCCGTAAGCCCGGATCTTCATCAGTGCTAATAATAGTTTGAGTTAAATTTGTGACGTGTGGAAATTAGTTTTCAGTTGGAAACCCGACAATTAAAAAAAATGGCTGGAATTCCTCTCACAACACAAGAAAAACTATGCATTCACCATCTTTAACCAGTTTATAGTATCCCTTAGTGCCCCTGCTTTAACACATTCCATCTCAACTACATTTATTGAGTACAGGTGTCAGCCCCCCCCGGTAGGGGGAGGGGTGCAGCCACCCCAGCTGTTCAGCTAAACTCAATCTTTTCTGCAAAAACGGACCCAAGAGAGAATCCTGAAAAAAAAAACCCTGAAATAGCTATAAGCTTTTAATAAAAATCATTATTTAAATTTTTATAAATATGTTTTAATGTTTATTCAGCTCAATCATGGCTGTAACCTAGATGCAGACCTGCCAAGTCTCACAATTTAATCGTGAGATGCACAATTTTTGATGCTTTATCACAATTAAGTCCCCAGATGCTTTCTTACGATTAAGTGTTCCAAACACCCGCGGAAAAAAGAAATATGCTATTTTTTCGTGAGACTTGACACTGGAAGCTACTGAAGCCATAAAGAAAAAACTGCCTATTTTTAATACATAAGCCTTGCATTACGGTTATATTAACAAAATATAAATGCATACTATCCTAAGATTGAATATCTATTGATTATTTTCTAGTGTTGTTAAAGTTAACCCTGGTCATGTTAATGAGCAAACCTGAACATTTCTAAGTCTCACAATTTTTCAGTCAATCTCACGACTTGTTAGATAGCAATAACTCACTATTTCTGCTACTCAAGGGTTAGCAGGTCTGTATATGTGTATTGATTGCTGAGCTAAATTAAAATGTACATGCTGTTACAGCATATACTGTACTAGTGATATTTTCAGTTTTTGTTGGAATATTTGTTGTGATGCAGAACTTAATGATACAACTAACTCATCTTTTGCACATTCACATAGCATGTTCAAAAAGTTGTGCATAATTTACATTAGAGTTCACTGGGTAAGACTTGCAGTAGCAACTGAGCAGACAAGAAATTCAACCCAAAAGCCAAATTTTTTGGTGGTTACCCATTGGAGAGTAATGCATTTCAAGTCCGGATAACACACAATTCAATTTTCTGAAATTTCAATTCAAACTGCTTTGTTAAGTTAAAAAACAAGATTAATGAGCTGAGTGACATGAATATCGTAATGAAGAATCTTGTAACGCAGACACTGTTAAGGATAAAGAATATTTCTGCTTACAAACGCATACCGAAAACCTCCAAATATTAGGACATATGTTCAGTCTTAAACATCTGTGACAGGCTTATACATGGGGGGGGGGGGCTTACATATATGGATGGCATTTGATGTTCGTAAATAATATAAATATTTATTGTACTGTACCTGTACAGTATATACTGTACTGTTCACGTTTTAAAATAAAGTATATAACACATAATAAAACAAGTTGGTTAACATGTTATGATACTGTTAGTAATGAAATTATCATCACTTGTCTGAGCTGTTACAAGTAATCTTCGTCACTGCCTTAATAATTACCTGTCCAATAATAAGGAAGGTGGCTTATACATGGGGGCTTATATTTGGGGGAGGGCAGGGGTTATATTTGGACTGGCCTAAGCATTAGTAAATGTGGTGGACTTAAACACAATGGGGTTATATTGGGGGGGGGGGCTTTAATTCAGAGGTTTACAGTGTGACAAAAAAGCAACAGGGAGGTAGCTTTATGAGACGATATGATTATGGCTTAGTATCCCAATGGTTACTACTGTAAGCTTGTGATATCCAATAGTCCAAATTTAAAATATGATATCCAATGGTTATGACTGTAACTTCCTGTGTATATAACATACTGTAGTTTTAAAAAGCCATTGGAAATAATACTGACATCAGTAATATTTTCAAGAATATATACTGCACAGAACATATACGATAGTCCTCTTTGTAGCTTTGATTTTAGAATTTTGTGATATATGTCACATGAAAACAATTTTGATACTTTGGCTGAGTTGTCTAGATCACGACTTGATTAATTATTGTGCAGGTGACAAATTAGCTTATGCATGTATCTTGTTACCTATAAGTCATGCACATGTTAAAAAGGTTTGTTTGACTTGTACAGTAATAATAAAAATACTGGTAACTGCTGGACTGTGGAACACTGTTATTTAATAATAATAATACCAGACCGTATAACTTTTACTCCCAGTCTCACAGTCGCTTGTACTCCCATGAGAGTAAAAGAGACTTTTACTCCCAGTCGTAAACTAAGAATAGGAATGGGGTTAACTTTAATTCAATAATAAAATTTAATGTTGGACAGCATGCAGCGCTGCAAACAAGTTAAAAAAGTATGAAGTCCGCATTTGTAGGTAGGCAGCTGTTCGATTAACGGTCATGCATGTTTGAAAAATATTTTCTTTGAATTTTCTTTAAAACTTTGTGATAATATGTTTAAATACATATGACTAAAAACACAACACTATTTTTTAACACATTAAGTTGCAGAGCGTCCCCATTGACTAGTAAAATTGTCTGGCATTAGACAAGTAAAAAATAAGTAGGGCGCACTGGGATGCGTTGCGGCTCAATGCGTATATATACTAGGGTACTGCCATGTATATGTTATGGGTAAATATCAATATATTGTTGGCATCTCACTCTATTTTACAATTAGTTGCCGAAGGCGAGGTCATTAGAAGCCTATATTCACTGAGCCTAAGGCGAAGTGAATATACTGTAGCCTTCTAGTCACCGAGCCTGAGACGACTCATTGTTTTAGTATAATTTCACTAATTATACTAAAACGACTAATATACAACTAATTAAGGTGGCTCGATATAGTTATCACAAAAATCCTGCTCAAGAATCACGAACTCAAAACCGGGTGACCATTTTTACGGGTAGGTCGCGGAAACTGATTATAACAAATGAACAAACTTCCAAAATTACCTGACGTGACCAGTTGCTCGCGCCATCTCACGTCATTGCGCGTGTTCTATAGCATTTTATGTCAATTGCTGACGTCATTAAAATTTTCCATTTTAGAAAAACAATGTGCTATATCTCTTTATTTTGCCTGGTGACCTATGCTGTATTGCACCACTAAAAACTTTCATTATACAAAAAATAAAAAAATTCTGTAATGCCAAAAAAATTTTACCGAAGAATATGACATTTTCCAAAAAAATGGTATTACAGAATTTTTTTATATTTTGCTAATTGTTAACTTTTCGTCCAAGTAAAATAATGCAAGAAAACAAATTGGGGGTCACCATGCTTCTTTTCGAACAAAACGAGACGATTTGGAGTGAATTTCGTATACGTATGTCGTCATAGCAACGAACTATCTGTTACTAAAACTAATATAATTTGAAAGTAGAGATCAAAATATATAAAAACCTCAATATCTGTTGAATAAATCCTAAAAATGCGTAGTTTGAACATGTCAAAGTGTTGAACACCTGAATTTTTGAAAACTGTATCGAGCCACCTTAACATGTTTACATATTTTATGAATATAATTTGCATAAACTGCCTAAAGCTGTCTGAGCAGTAACTATTGCCTCAGATTTACTGCTGAGGGAGCCAATCAGAATGCTCAAAGGTCATTTTTATTACTGAAATTATGCTAATGAATATTCGTTGAAGGGTATATTGAAGATGGAAATTATTATCGACTCGATAATGTCCATCTACAATACCCTAAAATTCAAACGAAAACAAAATATATTTTCTGCGTTTGCGGTTTGAATTAAAGACATTAAATTTATCTGCAAAGTTGTAGTTGAAAGGGCAGCTGTAATTGATCATCTAATGAAAATTCACCTCAGTACTCCGAAATTGTAGATTACTGTATGCACTATCACACATTTCTCACTTTTTGAATAGTTATTTTCTTTATTTTTTGATTTGGAAAATATTAGATATTAAATAAATACACGAAAATACACGTCAAGCACTTGGTCATGAATTACCTTAGTTAATAGCATTGCGCGCAACATGAAAATAGCCTGAAGAGTGTGTTCGGTTTTGCTGTGCGTTGGGTTTTTGAATCAGTTGGATTTTGTTGGGTCTGTTGGCTTTTTTTTAATCTGTTGGGTCTTGTTGTGTCTGTTGTGCGTTGGTTTTTTTTTTTAATCTGTTGGGTTTTGTTGGGTCTGTTGGGCTTTTTAATCTGTTGGTTTTTTTAATCTGTTGGGTTTTGTTGGGTCTGCTGTGCTGTTGGGTTTTTTAATCTGTTGGGTTTTTTTAATCTGTTGGGTCTGTTGTGCTGTTGGGTTTTTTAATCTGTTGGGTTTTGTTGCGTTTTTTTAATATGTTGGGTCTGTTGGCTTTTTTTAATCTTTAATCTGTTGGCTTTTTTAATCTGTTGGGTTTTGTTGGGTCTGTTGTGCTGTTGGGTTTTGTTGGGTCTGTTGGTCTTTTTTAATCTGTTGGGTCTTTTTTAATCTGTTGGGGTTTTTTTAATCTGTTGGGTTTTGCTGGGGTTTTTTTTAATCTGTTGGGTTTTGTTGTGTCTGTTGGGCTTTTTTAATCTGTTGGGTTTTGTTGGCTTTTTTCAATCTGTTGGGTTTTGTTGGGTCTGTTGTGCTGTTGGGTTTTGTTGGGTCTGTTGGGTCTGTTGTGCCTGTTGGGTCTGTTGTGCCTGTTGGGTCTGTTGTGCCTGTTGTGCCTGTTGGGTCTGTTGTGCCTGTTGGGTCTGTTGTGCCTGTTGGGTTTTTTTGGGTCTGTTGTGCTGTTGGGTTTTGTTGTGTTTGTTGGGTCTGTTGTGCCTGTTAGGTCTGTTGTGCTGTTGGGTTTGTTGGGTCTGTTGTGCCTGTTGGGTTTGTTGTGCCTGTTGGGTTTGTTGGGTCTATTGTGCCTGTTGGGTTTGTTGTGCCTGTTGGGTCCGTTGGGTTTGTTGGGTCTGTTGTGCCTGTTGGGTCTGTTGTGCTGCTGGGTTTTGTTGTGCTTGTTGGGTCTGTTGTGCCTGTTGGGTTTATTCCAGTATTAACCCCCCCCCTCATCCTGTGAGCAAGTTGGACCCCCTTCCTTGACCTTTCTTTGAGGGTGTTACACCCCCCAGTTGTTCCGGTCCTTGACAACCTAACATGAAGTATTAAGTTTTAGGCAATAGGCATTGTCACAAGATTCTGGAATAACTAATTAAGCGTTGGGGGTTGTTGGGCCAACTGAAAACCCAACGCAAATATGCTCTTCCTAAATCGCGACAGGTATACATTTCATCTGCCAAACGGGCGTGATAACCTTTGAAACGTTACGTTTGAAACGTAAACAAACGTGAAAAAATTTGCACGCTGCAAGCTTGAACGCAAATGGCAGTAAGAGCAGCGTGAAATTTTTTTATATTTTGTTATACAATATAAATGAACCGCCCGACAAATTATATTTAAAATTGGGTTTTTAGTGCCATTTTAAACTGCCAATTTCAAACAAATAGAACCTTGAAAGAAATTTCATTGCATTTTAACGGAACTTCGCATTCAGTTGAAGGGTTCAGTCATTGTTCGTGGAGAAATATGTTCATTTTGGTTTGTGACACTTCACTTTGGAAATCACAGAAATATTAAGGCCATATAAAATAAATTCCTTGATTCTCATCGCTAAATTTTAAAAACTCTCAGGAGGCGGGAGGTTTATATTTTATATTTTATGTCAAAATATAAAAAAAAAGTTTAAAATTTAAAAAATTGGAGAGGGAGGTCTTTTTATATTTGCTCTTAAATATATTATAGAAGAACGCTATATAAGTGGATAATTGCACATGCGCTAATGAACATGCATAAGGGTTCACACAAATCGTTGTAATAAGGCTATAAGCCCATTTTTTCCTTCCGTATTCCAAGCATCCCTTAACATGTTGCAATATTAACGATAAAACAATTTTATATCGCAAAAATTCCAATATAAAATATAAAAATAACTAAATGTCTGAAGATGTTCGGTCGGGCGGTAAATTTATATTTTATAACAAAATACAAAAATATATCAACGCGGAAACCAAAATATCGTCGGGCGGTGATGAGAATCAAGGAATTTATTTTATATGGCCTTAATGGTATTATAAAGCTACGTTTACACGCTGCGATTTGTCGGGCCGATTTTGCTCGCTGTATGTAAATAACCTGTCGTGAGTACTCGCGTCAGCACCTTGCGATTCACAAAATCGGGAGAAAAATCTGTAACAAAACACAGATTTTTCTCACGATTCAACGATTTTTCTTCCGTTGTAAAATTGTTGAAAACTTTTCGCACGCAGTAAACTATAATATAAACAGACGAGAGAGCGGACAGCTTCAATTGAACGTTTAAATCGCTAAATGTCGAAGAAGGGGCATCGATTATTTACCAAAATCGGCCCGACAAATCGCAGCGTGTAAACGTAGCTTAATATATATATATATATATATATATATACATATATATGTATATATATATATTTATATTTATAAGATATATATATATATATATATATATATATATATATATATATATATATATATATATATATATATATATATATATATAATATTCTATTTTAGTCTAGGACCTGTATATGAGTTTGTATGCATTTCATTTAGGACAGATAATCTCAACTGTTTTAGGGTAAGTTGACCATGACTGTCAACATGGTAACGCTGCCCGAACCCCAATCCGGGGCGAAACGTCCGAAACTGACCACACCCAAAAACGACGCTTTCGCCATACTGCTATCTACCAAACCATAAAAACTTTGGCTATTCTGAGGTGCTTATATGGTTCAGAGATGGTACTTTTGGGGGTGGTCATTGGTAAGTGTGAAATGCCTAGCACTAATATTTCACAAGAAAATGGCCATACAATAATCATAGTTAAACGTCAATTTGTGGCTTGCAAATTCAGATAACAGCAGTGGACTTACATTACCTTTTTCTCTAAATCTTTTTGATAGAAACATAAATGGTACTTATTTAAATATATTATCACTGGTTTGGTGTAAAATAGTTAATATTTTCTGACCGAAATAATAATTTGAAATGTGCCTACCTCCTGCAAATGGACGTATTTGGCCAAGTTCTCCGCTTTACTCCGCTGTTTATCGGCGATCTCGTCGACATCCTACAAAAAATGTAAATCATCTCAGACATAATGGTATCAAGAACATTTTAAACAAGTTTCAACTTGGTTTCAAATAGATCATACCTGTTTAACCATCGACAAGGTAAATCCACAACTTTGTCCAAATTCGGCACCATTTTGTCATCCCATGTCGCTTGTTAACAATTCAGCATTATTACTCTTCCATCCAAGCCATTTCCATTCCACTAATAATAAATTTAACCCTTTATAACAGGAGGAAACTAAAAAATCTAAACAAAATATAAGAAATACGCCATTTTATCACCATGTAAAATTTTGCTCACGAGTCTTTCAAAACATTCCGTACAAATATCGCGTGGTTTAGCAACAGGGACGTGACAGGGGGGTAGAGACTTGAAAAATGAAAGGAAAGCCCACACAGTATGGTAAAACCGTGGTAAAACCAACAATCAACATTTAATTTGTATGACTTTTTCATATTAATAAATAATAATATGTATATATTTGTCGCTACAAGAAATAAAACAAACATTTGTATGATTGTATTTAGCTTTTAGTCTATTTCACGCAGCCTTCTTCTATCTTCGTGAAATAATTTACCCCCTCCTGTCACGTCCCTGTTACTTTGTCACGCGATATTTGTACGGAATGTTTTGAAAGACTCGTGAGCAAAATTTTACATGGTGATAAAATGGCGTATTTCTTATATTTTGTTTAGATTTTTGTTTCCTCCTGTTATAAAGGGTTAAATTTATTATTAGTGGAATGGAAATGGCTTGGATGGAAGAGTAATAAGGCTGAATTGTTAACAAGCGACATGGGATGACAAAATGGCGCCGAATTTGGACAAAGTTGTGGATTTACCTTGTTGATGGTTAAACAGGTATGATCTACTTGAAACCAAGTTGAAACTTGTTTAAAATGTTCTTGATACCATTATGTCTGAGATGATTTACATTTTTGTAGGATGTCGACGAGATCGCCGATAAACAGCGGAGTAAAGTGGAGAACTTGGCCAAATACGTCCATTTGCAGGAGGTAGGCACATTTCAAATTATTATTTCGGTCAGAAAATATTAACTATTTTACACCAAACCAGTGATAATATATTTAAATAAGTACCTTTTATGTTTCTATCAAAAAGATTTAGGGAAAAAGGTAATGTAAGTCCACTGCTGTTTATCTGAATTTGCAAGCCACAAATTGACGTTTAACTATGATTATTGCATGGCCATTTTCTTGTGAAATATTAGTGCTAGGCATTTCACACTTACCAATGACCACCCCCAAAAGTACCATCTCTGAACCATATAAGCACCTCAGAATAGCCAAAGCTTTTATGGTTTGGTAGATAGCAGTATGGCGAAAGCGTCGTTTTGGGTGTGGTCAGTTTCGGACGTTTCGTCCCGGATTGGGGTTCGGGCAGCGTTACCATGTTGACCGTCATGGTCAACTTGCCCTAAAACAGTTGAGATTATCTGTCCTAAATGAAATGCATACAAACTCATATACAGGTCCTAGACTAATTGAACCATACTTCAGATACTGATTTGCTTTCTGGACGTACGACTGTCATTGTAAATGGATTAATCTCACCGATACATATTTCTTAATTGTTTTAACATGTTAAACCTGTTATTGGTTTCACGGCTACCGTATTTACTCGTTTAAGCGCCGCGGCGCTCTTTAAATTTTAATTTAGAGCTTCACATGCGGCGCTCATTCGGGGGCGGCGCTCAATCGGGGGCGGCGCTCTTTAAAAAATATTTTATTTGTGAATTATGACAAGAACTTTTAACGATAAAATTGACAAGTTTTAAAAGGTTTTTGCCACTAAATGTCCCAATTTTGACGCGGAAAGTTTTTACACCGTTTAGTGCGGCGCTCTTTAAAAAAAATTGATCTCAAATGCGGCGCTCATTCGGGGGCGGCGCTCAATCGGGGGCGGCGTTCAATCGAGTAAATATGGTATATCCACTTAGCTTATTTGATTTATGACTGTATTGTGACCTCCTACCACATGTAGCTAATGAAACAAAATTACAATACAAACCAAGGCAATAATTTAAAGTGTATAGGCAGGCATAAATATTGGAAACCACGCTGAGCTATGTGACCGTCGCTGACCTGATAAACAAATATGGTAACACAGGTCATATTTTATTAATAATCTATAATGGTGTAATATGTACATGTAATTAATGGAATTGGGAAATGATGCAATTTCCTTCTTCAAAATTTCCAGTTATCAACTTTTCAAAAATGCATGTGCTGCCTCCGCCCTTTTGTGTTTTAGGTGTTTCCTGGCGACATGCATCACAGCGAGCTCCAAACCCAAGACAAAGCCACGACAGGGTAATTGTTTGAATTTTATAAAGCCAAATAGAAAACGTCCGCACTAAATAGTCGCAGTGGGTTGAAATGGTATGGTGTATGGTATGGTATGGTATGGTATGGTATGGTATGGTATGGTATGGTATGGTATGGTATGGTGTGGTATGGTATGGTATGGTATGGTATGGTATGGTATGGTATGGTATGTGTTATGTTTTATGAGTCACACGCCATGTTATGTAATCAAGACAATATATATTTACTCCCAAGATGCTTTGCAGCATCTGCATACATTACAGTATGGTATGGTATGATATGGTATGGTATGGTATGGTATGGTATGGTATGGTATGGTATGTAAGCATTGGAGGGAAGAGTGAGGAAGAAGTGAAGATGCTCTCCTTAAGATTTATCAGCGGGGTCATCTTAAGAAAAATTAAGAACTGCCCATTTCGACAAGAACACGAGAGTTCGAGACTATGGCGTATTGGATACCTGAATAGCTGCAATCATGGAAATAATATCCGTAGACTTTTTTAAAACGCATCTTGCCTTACTATTTTGTAAAGCCATTTTATCTTTAGTTAATAGAAACGTCCATGATCGCTAGAAATAGTAACTCCCCCCCTCCCCCTACCGCAATGTTGGTTCAAAGCATGGTTATTGGACCACAAACCAACATTGTAAACGGGGAGGGGGGGAAATTGGGAGATTTTTGAAAAGTCTACGAATTAATTTCCGTGATTGTCTATAAAAGTACGGCACTTAGTCATTTTCGACCCGAAACAAAGCTTACTATATTATAATACCTGATTCTCTTTTTGACTGAAATTACTTTATTTACCATATGCAAGGTTGCTGTGTAATTGTTTTGGGGGGGGGGGGGCATCAGGGGGGTGTGGGCAAACTGTTTAGCGACGGGATACCTGAAAGCATTTAATTTTGACCGTTTCAATATGTTAAGTAAGTTATGACATAAAGTTTGCCTTTGGATTCCTTGAAATATGTTTGAAGTTTACATATACATGTAACCGTACTAATTTATTTAAATAAACGTTGCTGCTACAGCTAAATTATATCCGAAATTTCATTGCATTTATGCGGTTGAAGTTTGTGTGGTAATAATAATCTGCATAACAAGACATGCAATTTTTTTATGAATATATCTTATTATGAGAAGTGTAATACTGCCCTATTTGTTGATGTCAACTGTAACAGCTGTGACGTACAGAGACCATAGCGACCCAAAGGGGGATCGAGGGAGGTGGGGGTGTTCCTCTACAGCCTCTTCGCCTTACCAACCAACTCTATTTTACCAACTTATTTGCCAACAGGTCACAGTTTTCCCTACATAATCTCCATTTTACCGACAAGCTTTCGAAGAAGTTGGTGGGGGGGGGTGAGGGTCACACTCCAACATACCCCGCTCGGCAACCCTTGTGTAACAGAGTAGTGCTTATTTCGTTGTAACAGTAAATTGTTATAATTAACATAGAAGGAATAAAAAGTGTGAGATATGATATAAACAAATTTTAAATAGGGACTGCACATGTTACCACATGTTACTGTACATGTTACTGCGCATGTTACTATGTATTTATTATATTTTACTATATAATTTGAACAGGTTACTGATGTTTTTTTTATAATTATTAAAGTATGTATACTTTATATAATGTACAGCAATAACAGATAGCAATATGTTGAAAATTTCAACATGTTACTACATGTTACTGCTGTTTTTTATATAAAGTATATACTTCTATTTTTATAGAAAACAGCAGTAACATGTAGTAACTTGTTGAGATTATGTAGTAAAATATAATAAATTGATTGTAACATGTGCAGTAGCATGTACAGTAACACGTGGTAACATACGAAGAACTTATTTAAATAATTATATAGTAAAAAATGTAGTACACTTATAGTAACATGAACAGTAACATGTAGTAACATGCAGTAACTTGTCCTATATGTAATATATAGAGGTTAATGAAATAGTCACTGCAATCAGTCACGTCTCGTACCTCCAACATTTCGGTTGACGGACAAAAATTTGAATCTCCCTCATAAAATAGACGACAATGCGTTAGTTATTAATTAATGCGTTAGTTATTTAATTATTAACTTTCAAATATTATTTACATCAGTCATTACGCAGAATTACGTTTTGTAAATACAGGCTAATTGTATGCAGCAGTGGATCATATATTAAATTCTTGGGTATATGCTTGAAAGAGTCTTTATTACCCAATGAACTATTACATTATTTGAAGAGATTTTCCGTTGAAGTAAAAGCAGACAGTGTATGATGTAAGTTTCTTGATTATCTTTCTGTACTATGATCTGTTGAAAAGTAAACTCATAAATATTCAATATAACATATAGAATCTGCCATGCTGTAGAGCTTTAATGAGGATTTATACACCGCTTCTACAAATATCCCCGCGCGATTTTTGTCTTTAAATTTAGACAATCATGGAAATAATATCCGTAGACTTTTTTAAAACGCATCTTGCCTTACTATTTTGTAAAGCCATTTTATCTTTAGTTAATAGAAACGTCCATGATCGCTAGAAATAGTAACTCCCCCCCTCCCCCTACCACAATGTTGGTTCAAAGCATGGTTATTGGACCACAAACCAACATTGTAAACGGGGAGGGGGGGAAATTGGGAGATTTTTGAAAAGTCTACGAATTAATTTCCATGATTGTCTATAAAAGTACGGCACTTAGTCATTTTCGACCCGAAACAAAGCTTACTATATTATAATACCTGATTCTCTTTTTGACTGAAATTACTTTATTTACCATATGCAAGGTTGCTGTGTAATTGTTTTGGGGGGGGGGGGCATCAGGGGGGTGTGGGCAAACTGTTTAGCGACGGGATACCTGAAAGCATTTAATTTTGACCGTTTCAATATGTTAAGTAAGTTATGACATAAAGTTTGCCTTTGAATTCCTTGAAATATGTTTGAAGTTTACATATACATGTAACCGTACTAATTTATTTAAATAAACGTTGCTGCTACAGCTAAATTATATCCGAAATTTCATTGCATTTATGCGGTTGAAGTTTGTGTGGTAATAATAATCTGCATAACAAGACATGCAATTTTTTTATGAATATATCTTATTATGAGAAGTGTAATACTGCCCTATTTGTTGATGTCAACTGTAACAGCTGTGACGTACAGAGACCATAGCGACCCAAAGGGGGATCGAGGGAGGTGGGGGTGTTTCTCTACAGCCTCTTCGCCTTACCAACCAACTCTATTTTACCAACTTATTTGCCAACAGGTCACAGTTTTCCCTACATAATCTCCATTTTACCGACAAGCTTTCGAAGAAGTTGGTGGGGGGGGGTGAGGGTCACACTCCAACATACCCCGCTCGGCAACCCTTGTGTAACAGAGTAGTGCTTATTTCGTTGTAACAGTAAATTGTTATAATTAACATAGAAGGAATAAAGAGTGTGAGATATGATATAAACAAATTTTAAATAGGGACTGCACATGTTACCACATGTTACTGTACATGTTACTGCGCATGTTACTATGTATTTATTATATTTTACTATATAATTTGAACAGGTTACTGATGTTTTTTTTATAATTATTAAAGTATGTATACTTTATATAATGTACAGCAATAACAGATAGCAATATGTTGAAAATTTCAACATGTTACTACATGTTACTGCTGTTTTTTATATAAAGTATATACTTCTATTTTTATAGAAAACAGCAGTAACATGTAGTAACTTGTTGAGATTATGTAGTAAAATATAATAAATTGATTGTAACATGTGCAGTAGCATGTACAGTAACACGTGGTAACATACGAAGAACTTATTTAAATAATTATATGGTAAAAAATGTAGTACACTTATAGTAACATGAACAGTAACATGTGGTAACATGCAGTAACTTGTCCTATATGTAATATATAGAGGTTAATGAAATAGTCACTGCAATCAGTCACGTCTCGTACCTCCAACATTTCGGTTGACGGACAAAAATTTGAATCTCCCTCATAAAATAGACAACAATGCGTTAGTTATTAATTAATGCGTTAGTTATTTAATTATTAACTTTCAAATATTATTTACATCAGTCATTACGCAGAATTACGTTTTGTAAATACAGGCTAATTGTATGCAGCAGTGGATCATATATTAAATTCTTGGGTATATGCTTGAAAGAGTCTTTATTACCAAATGAACTATTACATTATTTGAAGAGATTTTCCGTTGAAGTAAAAGCAGACAGTGTATGATGTAAGTTTCTTGATTATCTTTCTGTACTATGATCTGTTGAAAAGTAAACTCATAAATATTCAATATAACATATAGAATCTGCCATGCTGTAGAGCTTTAATGAGGATTTATACACCGCTTCTACAAATATCCCCGCGCGATTTTTGTATTTAAATTTAGACAATCATGAAAATAATATCCGTAGACTTTTTTCAAACGCATCTTGCCTTACTATTTTGTAAAGCCATTTTATCTTTAGTTAATAGAAACGTCCATGATCGCTAGAAATAGTAACTCGCCCCCTCCCCCTACCACAATGTTGGTTCAAAGCATGGTTATTGGACCACAAACCAACATTGTAAACGGGGAGGGGGGAAATTGGGAGATTTTTGAAAAGTCTACGAATTAATTTCCATGATTGTCTATAAAAGTACGGCACTTAGTCATTTTCGACCCGAAACAAAGCTTACTATATTATAATACCTGATTCTCTTTTTGACTGAAATTACTTTATTTACCATATGCAAGGTTGCTGTGTAATTGTTTTTTTGGGGGGGGGGCATCAGGGGGGTGTGGGCAAACTGTTTAGCGACGGGATACCTGAAAGCATTTAATTTTGACCGTTTCAATATGTTAAGTAAGTTATGACATAAAGTTTGCCTTTGAATTCCTTGAAATATGTTTGAAGTTTACATATACATGTAACCGTACTAATTTATTTGAATAAACGTTGCTGCTACAGCTAAATTATATCCGAAATTTCATTGCATTTATGCGGTTGAAGTTTGTGTGGTAATAATAATCTGCATAACAAGACATGCAATTTTTCTATGAATATATCTTATTATGGAAAGTGTAATACTGCCCTTTTTGTTGATGTCAACTGTAACAGCAGTGACGTACAGAGACCATAGCGACGCAAAGGGGGATCGAGGGAGGTGGGAGTGTTGACCTCTACAGCCTCTTCGCCTTACCGACCACCTCTATTTTACCAACTAATTTGCCAACAGGTCACGGTTTTACCCACATAATCTCCATTTTACCGACAAGTTTTCAAAGAAGTGTGTGTGGGGGGAGGGGAGTCACACACCCACATACCCCGTTCGGTATACCCTTGTGTAACAGAGTATTGCTTATTTCGTTGTAACAGTAAATCGTTATAATTATTATAGAAGGAATAGTGTGAGATATGATATAAACAAATTTTAAATAGGTACTGCACATGTTACCACATGTTACTGTACATGTTACTGCACATGTTACTATGTATATATTATATTTTACTATATAATTTGAACAAGTTACTGATGTTTTTTTATAGTTATTGAAGTATGTATACTTTATATAATGTACAGCAGTAACACATAGCAACATGTTGAAAATTTTAACATGTTACTACATGTTACTGCTGTTTTTTATATAAAGTATATACTTCTATTTTTATAGAAAACAGCAGTAACATGTAGTAACTTGTTGAAATTATGTAGTAAAATATAATAAATTGATTGTAACATGTGAAGTAGCATGTACAGTAACACGTGGTAACATACGAAGAACTTATTTAAATAATTATATGGTAAAAAATGTAGTACACTTATAGTAACATGAACAGTAACATGTAGTAACATGCAGTAACTTGTCCTATATGTAATATATAGAGGTTAATGAAATAGTCACTGCAATCAGTCACGTCTCGTACCTCCAACATTTCGGTTGACGGACAAAAATTTGAATCTCCCTCATAAAATAGACGACAATGCGTTAGTTATTAACTTTTAATTATTAACTTTCAAATATTATTTACATCTTCAGTCATTACGCAGAATTACGTTTTGTAAATACAGGCTAATTGTATGCAGCAGTGGATCATATATTAAATTCTCCGTTAAAATCTTGGGTATATGCTTTGAAAGAGTCTTTATTACCCAACGAACTATTACATTATTTGAAGAGATTTTCCGTTGAAGTAAAAGCAGACAGTGTATGATGTAAGTTTCTTTATTATCTTTCTGTACTATGATCTGTTATAAAGTAACCTCATAAATATTCAATATAACATGTAGAATCTGCCATGCTTTAGAGCTTTAATGAGGATTTATACACCGCTTCTCCAAATATCCCCGCGCGATTTTTGTCTTTAAATTTAGACAATCATGGAAATAATATCCGTAGACTTTTTAAAACACATCTTGCCTTACTATTTTGTAAAGCCATTTTATTTTTAGTTAATACAAACGTCCATGATCGCTAGAAATAGTAACTCCCCCTTCTCTCTACCACAATGTTGGTTCAAACCATGGTTATTGGACCACAAACCAACATTGTAAACGGGGAGGGGGGGGGGGGAAATTGGGAGATTTTTGAAAAGTCTACGAATTAATTTCCATGATTGTCTATAAAAGTACGGCACTTAGTCATTTTCGACCCGAAACAAAGGTTACTATATTATAATACCTGATTCTCTTTTTGTCTGAAATTACTTTATTTACCATGTGCAAGGTTGCTGTGTAATTTTTTTGGGGGGGGCATCAGGGGGGTGTGGGCGAACTGTTTAGCGACGGGATACCTCAAAGCATTTAATTTTGACCGTTTCAATATGTTAAGTAAGTTATGACATAAAGTTTGCCTTTGAATTCCTTGAAATATATTTGAAGTTTACATATACATGTAACCGTATTAATTTATTTAAATAAACGTTGCTGCTACAGCTAAATTATATCCGAAATTTCATTGCATTTATGCGGTTGAAGTTTGTGTGGTAATAATAGTCTGCATAACAAGACATGCAATTTTTTTATGAATATATCTTATTATGGGAAGTGTAATACTGCCCTATTTGTTGATGTCAACTGTAACAGCAGTGACGTACAAAGACCATAGCGACCCAAAGGGGGATCGAGGGAGGTGGGGGTGTTCCTCTACAGCCTCTTCGCCTTACCAACCAACTCTATTTTACCAACTTATTTGCCAACAGGTCACAGTTTTCTCTACATAATCTCCATTTTACCGACAAGCTTTCGCAGAAGTTGGTGGGGGGGGGGGGAGGGTCACACTCCAACATACCCCGCTCGGCAACCCTTGTGTAACAGAGTAGTGCTTATTTTGTTGTAACAGTGAATTGTTATAATTATCATAGAAGGAAGAGTGAGATATGATATAAACAAATTTTAAATAGGGACTGCACATGTTACCACATGTTACTGTACATGTTACTGCACATGTTACTATGTATTTATTATATTTTAGTATATAATTTGAACAGGTTACTGATGTTTTTTTATAATTATTAAAGTATGTATACTTTATATAATGTACAGCAATAACAGATAGCAATATGTTGAAAATTTCAACATGTTACTACATGTTACTGCTGTTTTTTATATAAAGTATATACTTCTATTTTTATAGAAAACAGCAGTAACATGTAGTAACTTGTTGAAATTATGTAGTAAAATATAATAAATTGATTGTAACATGTGAAGTAGCATGTACAGTAACACGTGGTAACATACGAAGAACTTATTTAAATAATTATATGGTAAAAAATGTAGTACACTTATAGTAACATGAACAGTAACATGTAGTAACATGCAGTAACTTGTCCTATATGTAATATATAGAGGTTAATGAAATAGTCACTGCAATCAGTCACGTCTCGTTCCTCCAACATTTTGGTTGACGGACAAAAATTTGAATTTCCCTCATAAAATTGACGGCAATGCGTTAGTTATTAACTTTTAATTATTAACTTTTAAATATTATTTACATCTTCAGTCATTACGCAGAATTACGTTTTGTAAATACAGGCTAATTGTATGCAGCAGTGGATCATATATTAAATTCTCCGTTAAAATCTTGGGTATATGCTTTGAAAGAGTCTTTATTACCCAACGAACTATTACATTATTTGAAGAGATTTTCCGTTGAAGTAAAAGCAGACAGTGTATGATGTAAGTTTCTTGATTATCTTTCTGTACTATGGTCTGTTATAAAGTAAACTCATAAATATTCAATATAACATGTAGAATCTGCCATGCTTTAGAGTTTTAATGAGGATTTATGCACCGCTTCTCCAAATATCCCCGCGCGATTTTTGTCTTTAAATTTAGACAATCATGGAAATAATATCCGTAGACTTTTTTAAAACATATCTTGCCTTACTATTTTGTAAAGCCATTTTATTTTTAGTTAATACAAACGTCCATGATCGCTAGAAATAGTAACTCCCCCCTTCCCCTACCACAATGTTGGTTCAAACCATGGTTATTGGACCACAAACCAACATTGTAAACGGGGAGGGGGGAAATTGGGAGATTTTTGAAAAGTCTACGAATTAATTTCCATGATTGTCTATAAAAGTACGGCACTTAGTCATTTTCGACCCGAAACAAAGGTTACTATATTATAATACCTGATTCTCTTTTTGTCTGAAATTACTTTATTTACTATGTGCAAGGTTGCTGTGTATTTTTTCTGGGGGGGGGGCCATCAGGGGGGTGTGGGCAAACTGTTTAGCAACGGGATACCTCAAAGCATTTAATTTTGACCGTTTCAATATGTTAAGTAAGTTATGACATAAAGTTTGCCTTTGAATTCCTTGAAATATATTTGAAGTTTACATATACATGTAACCGTATTAATTTATTTAAATAAACGTTGCTGCTACAGCTAAATTATATCCGAAATTTCGTTGCATTTATGCGGTTGAAGTTTGTGTGGTAATAATAATCTGCATAACAAGACATGCAATTTTTTTATGAATATATCTTATTATGGGAAGTGTAATACTGCCCTATTTGTTGATGTCAACTGTAACAGCAGTGACGTACAAAGACCATAGCGACCCAAAGGGGGATCGAGGGAGGTGGGGGTGTTCCTCTACAGCCTCTTCGCCTTACCAACCAACTCTATTTTACCAACTTATTTGCCAACAGGTCACAGTTTTCTCTACATAATCTCCATTTTACCGACAAGCTTTCGCAGTAGTTGGTGGTGGGGGGGGGGGAGGGTCACACTCCAACATACCCCGCTCGGCAACACTTGTGTAACAGAGTAGTGCTTATTTCGTTGTAACAGTAAATTGTTATAATTATCATAGAAGGAAGAGTGAGATATGATATAAACAAATTTTAAATAGGGACTGCACATGTTACCACATGTTACTGTACATGTTACTGCACATGTTACTATGTATTTATTATATTTTACTATATAATTTGAACAGGTTACTGATGTTTTTTTTATAATTATTAAAGTATGTATACTTTATATAATGTACAGCAATAACAGATAGCAATATGTTGAAAATTTCAACATGTTACTACATGTTACTGCTGTTTTTTATATAAAGTATATACTTCTATTTTTATAGAAAACAGCAGTAACATGTAGTAACTTGTTGAAATTATGTAGTAAAATATAATAAATTGATTGTAACATGTGAAGTAGCATGTACAGTAACACGTGGTAACATACGAAGAACTTATTTAAATAATTATATGGTAAAAAATGTAGTACACTTATAGTAACATGAACAGTAACATGTAGTAACATGCAGTAACTTGTCCTATATGTAATATATAGAGGTTAATGAAATAGTCACTGCAATCAGTCACGTCTCGTACCTCCAACATTTCGGTTGACGGACAAAAATTTGAATCTCCCTCATAAAATAGACGACAATGCGTTAGTTATTAACTTCTAATTATTAACTTTCAAATATTATTTACATCTTCAGTCATTACGCAGAATTACGTTTTGTAAATACAGGCTAATTGTATGCAGCAGTGGATCATATATTAAATTCTCCGTTAAAATCTTGGGTATATGCTTTGAAAGAGTCTTTATTACCCAACGAACTATTACATTATTTGAAGAGATTTTCCGTTGAAGTAAAAGCAGACAGTGTATGATGTAAGTTTCTTGATTATCTTTCTGTACTATGATCTGTTATAAAGTAAACTCATAAATATTCAATATAACATGTAGAATCTGCCATGCTTTAGAGCTTTAATGAGGATTTATACACCGCTTCTCCAAATATCCCCGCGCGATTTTTGTCTTTAAATTTAGACAATCATGGAAATAATATCCGTAGACTTTTTAAAACACATCTTGCCTTACTATTTTGTAAAGCCATTTTATTTTTAGTTAATACAAACGTCCATGATCGCTAGAAATAGTAACTCCCCCCCTCCCCCTACCACAATGTTGGTTCAAACCATGGTTATTGGACCACAAACCAACATTGTAAACGGGGAGGGGGGGGGGGAAATTGGGAGATTTTTGAAAAGTCTACGAATTAATTTCCATGATTGTCTATAAAAGTACGGCACTTAGTTATTTTCGACCCGAAACAAAGGTTACTATATTATAATACCTGATTCTCTTTTTGTCTGAAATTACTTTATTTACCATGTGCAAGGTTGCTGTGTAATTTTTTTTGGGGGGGGCATCAGGGGGGTGTGGGCAAACTGTTTAGCGACGGGATACCTCAAAGCATTTAATTTTGACCGTTTCAATATGTTAAGTAAGTTATGACATAAAGTTTGCCTTTGAATTCCTTGAAATATATTTGAAGTTTACATATACATGTAACCGTATTAATTTATTTAAATAAACGTTGCTGCTACAGCTAAATTATATCCGAAATTTCATTGCATTTATGCGGTTGAAGTTTGTGTGGTAATAATAATCTGCATAACAAGACATGCAATTTTTTTATGAATATATCTTATTATGGGAAGTGTAATACTGCCCTATTTGTTGATGTCAACTGTAACAGCAGTGACGTACAAAGACCATAGCGACCCAAAGGGGGATCGAGGGAGGTGGGGGTGTTTCTCCACAGCCTCTTCGCCTTACCAACCAACTCTATTTTACCAACTTATTTGCCAACAGGTCATAGTTTTCTCTACATAATCTCCATTTTACCGACAAGCGTTCGCAGAAGTTAGTGGTGGGGGGCGGGGGGGAGGGTCACACTCCAACATACCCCGCTCGGCAACACTTGTGTAACAGAGTAGTGCTTATTTCGTTGTAACAGTAAATTGTTATAATTATCATAGAAGGAAGAGTGAGATATGATATAAACAAATTTTAAATAGGGACTGCACATGTTACGTACCACATGTTACTGTACATGTTACTGCACATGTTACTATGTATTTATTATGTTTTACTATATAATTTGAACAGGTTACTGATGTTTTTTTTATAATTATTAAAGTATGTATACTTTATATAATGTACAGCAATAACAGATAGCAATATGTTGAAAATTTCAACATGTTACTACATGTTACTGCTGTTTTTTATATAAAGTATATACTTCTATTTTTATAGAAAACAGCAGTAACATGTAGTAACTTGTTGAAATTATGTAGTAAAATATAATAAATTGATTGTAACATGTGCAGTAGCATGTACAGTAACACGTGGTAACATACGAAGAACTTATTTAAATAATTATATGGTAAAAAATGTAGTACACTTATAGTAACATGAACAGTAACATGTAGTAACATGCAGTAACTTGTCCTATATGTAATATATAGAGGTTAATGAAATAGTCACTGCAATCAGTCACGTCTCGTACCTCCAACATTTCGGTTGACGGACAAAAATTTGAATCTCCCTCATAAAATAGACGACAATGCGTTAGTTATTAACTTTTAATTATTAACTTTCAAATATTATTTACATCTTCAGTCATTACGCAGAATTACGTTTTGTAAATACAGGCTAATTGTATGCAGCAGTGGATCATATATTAAATTCTCCGTTAAAATCTTGGGTATATGCTTTGAAAGAGTCTTTATTACCCAACGAACTATTACATTATTTGAAGAGATTTTCCGTTGAAGTAAAAGCAGACAGTGTATGATGTAAGTTTCTTGATTATCTTTCTGTACTATGATCTGTTATAAAGTAAACTCATAAATATTCAATATAACATGTAGAATCTGCCATGCTTTAGAGCTTTAATGAGGATTTATACACCGCTTCTCCAAATATCCCCCGCGATTTTTGTCTTTAAATTTAGACAATCATGGAAATAATATCCGTAGACTTTTTTAAAACACATCTTGCCTTACTATTTTGTAAAGCCATTTTATTTTTAGTTAATACAAACGTCCATGATCGCTAGAAATAGTAACTCCCCCCCTCCCCCTACCACAATGTTGGTTCAAAGCATGGTTATTGGACCACAAACCAACATTGTAAACGGGGAGGGGGGGAAATTGGGAGATTTTTGAAAAGTCTACGAATTAATTTCCATGATTGTCTATAAAAGTACGGCACTTAGTCATTTTCGACCCGAAACAAAGGTTACTATATTATAATACCTGATTCTCTTTTTGTCTGAAATTACTTTATTTACTATGTGCAAGGTTGCTGTGTAATTTTTTTTTTGGGGGGGGGGCATCAGGGGGGTGTGGGCAAACTGTTTAGCGACGGGATACCTCAAAGCATTTAATTTTGACCGTTTCAATATGTTAAGTAAGTTATGACATAAAGTTTGCCTTTGAATTCCTTGAAAGATATTTGAAGTTTACATATACATGTAACCGTATTAATTTATTTAAATAAACGTTGCTGCTACAGCTAAATTATATCCGAAATTTCATTGCATTTATGCTGTTGAAGTTTGTGTGGTAATAATAATCTGCATAACAAGACATGCAATTTTTTTATGAATATATCTTATTATGGGAAGTGTAATACTGCCCTATTTGTTGATGTCAACTGTAACAGCCGTGACGTACAAAGACCATAGCGACCCAAAGGGGGATCGAGGGAAGTGGGGGTGTTCCTCCACAGCCTCTTCGCCTTACCAACCAACTCTATTTTACCAACTTATTTGCCAACAGGTCACAGTTTTCTCTACATAATCTCCATTTTACCGACAAGCTTTCGCAGAAGTTGGTGGTGGGGGGCGGGGGGGAGGGTCACACTCCAACATACCCCGCTCGGCAACCCTTGTGTAACAGAGTAGTGCTTATTTCGTTGTAACAGTAAATTGTTATAATTATCATAGAAGGAAGAGTGAGATATGATATAAACAAATTTTAAATAGGGACTGCACATGTTACCACATGTTACTGTACATGTTACTGCACATGTTACTATGTATTTATTATGTTTTACTATATAATTTGAACAGGTTACTGATGTTTTTTTTATAATTATTAAAGTATGTATACTTTATATAATGTACAGCAATAACAGATAGCAATATGTTGAAAATTTCAACATGTTACTACATGTTACTGCTGTTTTTTATATAAAGTATATACTTCTATTTTTATAGAAAACAGCAGTAACATGTAGTAACTTGTTGAGATTATGTAGTAAAATATAATAAATTGATTGTAACATGTGCAGTAGCATGTACAGTAACACGTTGTAACATACGAAGAACTTATTTGAATAATTATATGGTAAAAAATGTAGTACACTTATAGTAACATGAACAGTAACATGTAGTAACGTGCAGTAACTTGTCCTATATGTAATATATAGAGGTTAATGAAATAGTCACTGCAATCAGTCACGTCTCGTACCTCCAACATTTCGGTTGACGGACAAAAATTTGAATCTCCCTCATAAAATAGACGACAATGCGTTAGTTATTAACTTTTAATTATTAACTTTCAAATATTATTTACATCTTCAGTCATTACGCAGAATTACGTTTTGTAAATACAGGCTAATTGTATGCAGCAGTGGATCATATATTAAATTCTCCGTTAAAATCTTGGGTATATGCTTTGAAAGAGTCTTTATTACCCAACGAACTATTACATTATTTGAAGAGATTTTCCGTTGAAGTAAAAGCAGACAGTGTATGATGTAAGTTTCTTGATTATCTTTCTGTACTATGATCTGTTATAAAGTAAACTCATAAATATTCAATATAACATGTAGAATCTGCCATGCTTTAGAGCTTTAATGAGGATTTATACACCGCTTCTCCAAATATCCCCGCGCGATTTTTGTCTTTAAATTTAGACAATCATGGAAATAATATCCGTAGACTTTTTAAAACACATCTTGCCTTACTATTTTGTAAAGCCATTTTATTTTTAGTTAATACAAACGTCCATGATCGCTAGAAATAGTAACTCCCCCCCTCCCCCTACCACAATGTTGGTTCAAACCATGGTTATTGGACCACAAACCAACATTGTAAACGGGGAGGGGGGGGGGGAAATTGGGAGATTTTTGAAAAGTCTACGAATTAATTTCCATGATTGTCTATAAAAGTACGGCACTTAGTCATTTTTGACCCGAAACAAAGGTTACTATATTATAATACCTGATTCTCTTTTTGTCTGAAATTACTTTATTTACCATGTGCAAGGTTGCTGTGTAATTTTTTTTGGGGGGGGGGCATCAGGGGGGTGTGGGCAAACTGTTTAGCGACGGGATACCTCAAAGCATTTAATTTTGACCGTTTCAATATGTTAAGTAAGTTATGACATAAAGTTTGCCTTTGAATTCCTTGAAATATATTTGAAGTTTACATATACATGTAACCGTATTAATTTATTTAAATAAACGTTGCTGCTACAGCTAAATTATATCCGAAATTTCATTGCATTTATGCGGTTGAAGTTTGTGTGGTAATAATAATCTGCATAACAAGACATGCAATTTTTTTATGAATATATCTTATTATGGGAAGTGTAATACTGCCCTATTTGTTGATGTCAACTGTAACAGCAGTGACGTACAAAGACCATAGCGACCCAAAGGGGGATCGAGGGAGGTGGGGGTGTTCCTCCACAGCCTCTTCGCCTTACCAACCAACTCTATTTTACCAACTTATTTGCCAACAGGTCACAGTTTTCTCTACATAATCTCCATTTTACCGACAAGCTTTCGCAGAAGTTGGTGGTGGGGGGCGGGGGGGAGGGTCACACTCCAACATACCCCGCTCGGCAACACTTGTGTAACAGAGTAGTGCTTATTTCGTTGTAACAGTAAATTGTTATAATTATTATAGAAGGAAGAGTGAGATATGATATAAACAGGTTTTAAATAGGGACTGCACATGTTACCACATGTTACTGTACATGTTACTGCACATGTTACTATGTATTTATTATGTTTTACTATATAATTTGAACAGTTTACTGATGTTTTTTTTATAATTATTAAAGTATGTATACTTTATATAATGTACAGCAATAACAGATAGCAATATGTTGAAAATTTCAACATGTTACTACATGTTACTGCTGTTTTTTATATAAAGTATATACTTCTATTTTTATAGAAAACAGCAGTAACATGTAGTAACTTGTTGAAATTATGTAGTAAAATATAATAAATTGATTGTAACATGTGAAGTAGCATGTACAGTAACACGTTGTAACATACGAAGAACTTATTTAAATAATTATATGGTAAAAAATGTAGTACACTTATAGTAACATGCACAGTAACATGTAGTAACATGCAGTAACTTGTCCTATATGTAATATATAGAGGTTAATGAAATAGTCACTGCAATCAGTCACGTCTCGTACCTCCAACATTTCGGTTGACGGACAAAAATTTGAATCTCCCTCATAAAATAGACGACAATGCGTTAGTTATTAACTTTTAATTATTAACTTTCAAATATTATTTACATCTTCTGTCATTACGCAGAATTACGTTTTGTAAATACAGGCTAATTGTATGCAGCAGTGGATCATATATTAAATTCTCCGTTAAAATCTTGGGTATATGCTTTGAAAGAGTCTTTATTACCCAACGAACTATTACATTATTTGAAGAGATTTTCCGTTGAAGTAAAAGCAGACAGTGTATGATGTAAGTTTCTTGATTATCTTTCTGTACTATGATCTGTTATAAAGTAAACTCATAAATATTCAATATAACATGTAGAATCTGCCATGCTTTAGAGCTTTAATGAGGATTTATACACCGCTTCTCCAAATATCCCCGCGCGATTTTTGTCTTTAAATTTAGACAATCATGGAAATAATATCCGTAGACTTTTTTAAAACACATCTTGCCTTACTATTTTGTAAAGCCATTTTATTTTTAGTTAATACAAACGTCCATGATCGCTAGAAATAGTAACTCCCCCCCTCCCCCTACCACAATGGTGGTTCAAACCATGGTTATTGGACCACAAACCAACATTGTAAACGGGGAGGGGGGGGGGGAAATTGGGAGATTTTTGAAAAGTCTACGAATTAATTTCCATGATTGTAGTAGTTGTTTTGTACATTTTTGCAAACTTTATATATTTCCACCTTAAAATCAAATAATATTTATAAATTTGGAAGAAAGGTTAATTTCCCTCCTCAAAAATCACAGAATTTTATGTCAACCTTTAAGATTCCCTCAAAATCCCTTAAATTATTTATAAAATAGATTTTTACAATCTTCCAAAAATACTGTATAGTGAATATATTGTAAGAGATAAATTCGGTGTCTGAATTTCAGACACCGAAAACGGTTTGAGTTTGTCAAAATCATATATAAATACCAACCATGCAGACTGAGATAAATTTGGGTGTCTGAATTTCAGACACCGAAAACGGTTTGAGTTTTTCAAAATCATATATAAATACCAACCATTCAGACTGAGATAAATTTGGGTGTCTGAATTTTAGACAACGAAAACGGTTTGAGTTTGTCAAAATCATATATAAATACCAACTATGCAGACTGAGTTAAATTCGGTGTCTGAATTTCAGACACCGAAAACGGTTTGAGTTTGTCAAAATCATATATAAATACCAACCATGCAGACTGAGATAAATTTGGGTGTCTGAATTTCAGACACCGAAAACGGTTTGAGTTTGTCAAAATCATATATAAATACCAACTATGCAGACTGAGTTAAATTCGGTGTCTGAATTTCAGACACCAAAAACGGTTTGAGTTTGTCAAAATCATATATAAATACCAACTATGCAGACTGAGTTAAATTCGATCGGTGTCTGAATTTCAGACACCAAAAACGGTTTGAGTTTGTCAAAATCATATATAAATACCAACCATGCAGACTTACATAAATTCGGTGTCTGAATTTTAGACACCGAAAACGGTTTGAGTTTGTCAAAATCATATATAAATACCAACCATGCAAACTGAGATAAATTCGGTGTCTGAATTTCAGACACCGAAAACGGTTTGAATTTGCCAAAATAATCATATATAAATACCACCTAAAGATAGGTACAGTGTAGCTGAATTTCAGACACCGAAGTCGGTTTGAGCTTGTCAAAATATATTTTGAGATATATTTTAGGTAGGCTACTAGCTGAATTTCATACAGCGAAACCAACCAGATAAATTGCATGCTATAGCAGAATTGCAGACAGCGAAATCGGTTCGAGTTTGTCAAAATCATATATAAATACCAACTATGCAGACTGAGTTAAATTCGATCGGTGTCTGAATTTCAGACACCAAAAACGGTTTGAGTTTGTCAAAATCATATATAAATACCAACCATGCAGACTTACATAAATTCGGTGTCTGAATTTTAGACACCGAAAACGGTTTGAGTTTGTCAAAATCATATATAAATACCAATCATGCAAACTGAGATAAATTCGGTGTCTGAATTTCAGACACCGAAAACGGTTTGAATTTGCCAAAATAATCATATATAAATACCACCTAAAGATAGGTACAGTGTAGCTGAATTTCAGACACCGAAGTCGGTTTGAGCTTGTCAAAATATATTTTGAGATATATTTTAGGTAGGCTACTAGCTGAATTTCAGACAGCGAAACCAACCAGATAAATGCATGCTATAGCAGAATTGCAGACAGCGAAATCGGTTCGAGTTTGTCAAAATCGGCTATATAATATTAACCAACCATTATATTCAGTGACATAGCTAAGAGGCAAGGTTGTCGTTTGTTCATATATCTACACAGCATGAGTGTAGTTGAATATTCACACTAAATATTTCTGACTGGCCATGCTATTGCCATGTACAGTGGCTGCCTATAAACAATAAAGAACTAGAAAAAATATGAATAAGGTTTCGACGCGTTGAAAATAAACTTAACCCAGAGATAATTTACTATAGTTAAATGAAGTGTAATGCATTTGAAGGTCTTGAAGAGCCTATATATGTACACGCTCCACAACGTAGTACGTACGAATGAAAATTGATATAAAATCAGTACAATTCAAGTTTTAAGAGATATCGCTCCTGTATGGTTCAGTCAGAGTTTTGTTGGTAGTCAACATTTATTAAAGTAATAATAAAGCTAATAATAAGCTGGTATACATTGTAAATAAGTGCGGTACACTGGTTATAATTAATATCAGTGCAAACCGCAAATGATCTGCAGTTGTCACGTATTGGTTTAGCGAATTGCGCATTAATATATTCGCAACATATGCATGCATATAAAATTACTAATTCATAATTCTCGCAATACACAATTTATGATAAATAGAACTATGATTTACCTGGTGGCGCGTTTCATCTTACTGGCGTATCTCAATTCATATCCCATAGCTCTCTGTCTGATTTAGTCTTTCTCTTGTATCGACAACATAAATTTGCAAAATAGTATAACGACCAGTCTGGCCATACTTTGAAATTTGAACTCACCGCGTTGAAACAACTCAGAGGAGGTTGTCGTCAAACATATGTTCTGTTGTCAATTGTTACTTCCTGATTGGTTGAGCTTGATTCATAATCTTAATTTGAATTCTGAGTTTCCATGCGTGTGTGTTCATATTCCAAAGTCTAGTCCGGCAGAATATAAACAGAACTACATGGTAATGGAAATCGATTCAACCATTATATCGATGGCACACAACGGTCATAACGACATAGCGAAGAACTTACGGTTAATAAATGAATACAGTGTGGCTTATAGTCAGTCTGAATTCGCTTTCACAAAGATTTATGCATGAAAAATTTGAAAATGAATACAAATTTGGGCTTGGTAGACGCTAGTCACTAGACTGCGTTTATAATGCCAATGCAGGTAACTTATTTTACTATTTATCAATATTCTAAGGGCATTAAAACAGAATTTGTTTACTTTGTACCGACTATCGAGAGTGATTTTAGATGAGGTTACATAGTAACCAAGGTTAATATCATAGGAGCCGCGCGCAGTCTGGGTACGACATGTGCCCTCAGGATGTCGGATGTAGAGAGTGCCAAGCAGACTCTCAGGTCATTAGCTAATTCGTAGCCAACTCCAATGGTTATCTGCTCAGAGAAGAAGCAATTTTTTTTTTCTCGTCTTTGTTCTTGTTGTGTGCGTGCTTGTTGAATAACATGGACTCGGCGGGAGAAACGTCAAGTCACCAGGAAACCGGTTCATCGTCGACGTCGGTGGATTGGGCAGCAGCTTCCAAGTTGCCCGAGTTTCTTCTGCCTCTGGTTTTAAAACTACCGTGGCCGATGCCACAGCGATGGTAAGCGCGCCAGGTATACGTAAACACCAGGCGAAGGTATGTTAACTGCTCCTTCTTTTGTTAAGATTGCTGGGTCGACGTTATTGACATAACCGAGTGCAGTTGCACAAAACAGCGCGCCCTGTAACAGCGCGGGCAAATCAAACAGGCAAACAAACGCGGCCTGAAACAGCGCGGGATTTACTTGCGTGTACGGCCTTAATAATACGCCTCACGAAGCAATTCCCCGGCTGGTGCTGGTTTAATTATGATCGTGCCTATCGTCTCGAAACTGCCGCATCCAATTCAAAGAATTGGAGCCAAATTCATGCAGATTTGTGCCATCACCACGCAATCGCAAAACTCGATGATTGCCTGCAAATCATGGAATTCAGGCGCATGTAGCAGTCCACGCGATTCTGTAGATTTCGCCATAGATGCGATCGAAACGGGTGCGGCGGCGCGCACCGCAGAATACAGTGCTCAGAATTCGCGCTGAAACGAGGCCTCAAGCTGTAGGCGACAGGCGAAAAGCGATTAGAAGAGACGATGTAGCTGATCACAATATTTTTTCCTGTTTAGTCGTTCAAAACAATTTTAATCGTTTTGACGTGTCTTTAATTACCGCATTAATGTAGACAATTTGACATTACAATTACGCAGTCATCCGGAGCGACAAAAAGTTGACTTTTGTTCTAAGTGGTTTACGTCAGAGGTTTCGGCCTGGGTTGCGCTCAAGGCAAAATGTCCCTCTGCGCTCAAACGCAAACGATGTATCATTAGGCCGGGTATCATTGGGCCTACTGCAATACCACCATTAGAAAGTTTACAGGTCAGCCGTTGTGTCGTGATTCCTAATTTATCCGTCCCCTTTGGGCACAGCGCAAATGACGGGGTTAATATCCGAGGCTATTTCACTAGTTATTAAAGCCGGACATGCTGCGCTAATGGGTAAATTGGATATTAGAAGCGCTTATCGTAAGTTCAGTGCATCCGTCAGCCCGTCATTTATTAGGAATGTTTTGATAAAGTGGTTTCTATGTTGATCTAGCATTACCGTTTGGCTTGCGCTCAGCACCAGGATTTTTCAATAGTCCTTCACTAGTGCTTGGTGAATAATTAGCACGTTCTCAAGTTACTACATTACCTAGACGACCATTTCACATTAGAACCTCCTAACTTGGCCCTATGTGCTCCGCATCTCAAAGCGATTGGCCAGGCAGCGACCGAAATTGGCATACACTTATCGCTTGACAAATGCGTGGGCCCATTTTCCTTGGCATTGAGTTAAACCGGGTTTGGCTCCCTTTGCTAATTTCTGAATGGCGGCATAGCTTAGCAACTGGGTCTGGTCCCTTTGTCAATTTCTACATTGCGACATAGCTTAGCAACTGGGTTTAGTCCCTTTGCTAATTTCTAAATGGCGATATTGCTTAGCAGCTGGGTTTGGTCCCGTTGCTAATTTCTAAATTGCGACATAGCTTAGCAACTGGGTTTAGTCACTTTGCTAATTCCTAAATGGCGAGATAGCTTAGCAATTGGGTTTGGTCCCTTTGCTAATTTCTAAATGGCGATAAAGCTTAGCAATTGGGTTTGGTCCCTTGGCTAATTTCTAAATGGCGGCATCACTTAGCAATTGGGTATGGTCCCTTTGCTAATTTCTAAATGGCGACACTGCTTAGCAACTGGGCTTAGTCACTTTGCTAATTTCTAAATGGCGAGATAGCTTAGCAACTGGGTTTAGTCACTTTGCTAATTTCTAAATGGCGGATAGCTTAGCAACAGGGTTTGTCCTTTGCTAATTTTCTAAATGGCGACAGCTTAGCAATTGGGTTTAGTCACTTTGCTAATTTCTAAACGGCGTCATCTTAGCAACTGGGTTTAGTCACTTGCTAATTTCTAAACTGCGGCATCGCTTAGCAACCGGGTTTGCTCCCTTTGCTCATTTCTGAATGGCGACATAGCTTAGCAACTGGGTCTGGTCCCTTTGCTAATTTCTACATTGCGACATAGCTTAGCAACTGGGTTTAGTCCCTTTGCTAATTTCGAAATGGCGACATAGCTTAGCAACTGGGTTTGGTCCTTTTGCTAATTTCTGAATGGCGACATAGCTTAGCGGGTTTGGTTCCCTTGCTAATTTCTAAAGGGCGACATAGTTTAGCAAATGGGTCTGTTCCCTTTGCTGATTTCTAAAGGGCGACATGGCTTAGCAACTGGGTTTAGTCCCTTTGCTAATTTCTAAATGGCGATATAGCTTAGCAACCGGGCTTGATCACTTTGCTAATTTCTAAATGGTGGCAACACTTAGCAACTGGGTTTAGTCACTTTGCTAATTTCAAAATGGCGGCATAGCTTAGCAATTGGGTTTGGTCCCTTCGCTAATTTCTAAATGCAGCATAGCTTAGCACTTGGGTTTGGTCCCTTTGCTAATTTCTAATTGACGACGCTGCTTAGCAACTGGGTTTAGCCACTTTGCTAATTTCTAAATGGCGGCATAGCTTAACAATTGGTCTGGTCCCTTTGCTAATTTCCAAAATGCGGCGCTGCTTAGCAACTGGGTTTAATCACTTTGCTAATTTCTTAATGGTGGCATAGCTTAGCAACCAGGTTTTCTCCCTTTGCTAATTTCCGAATGGCGGCATAGCTTAGCAACTGGGTTTGGTCCCTTTGCTAATGTCTACATTGCGACATTGCTTAGAAACTGGGTCTCGTCCCTTTGCTAATTTCTGAATGGCGACATAGCTTAGCAACTGGGTTTGGTCCTTTTGCTAATTTCGGAATGGCGACATAGCTTAGCGGGTTTGGTCCCCTTGCTAATTTCTAAAGGGCGACATAGTTTAGCAAATGGGTTTGGTCCCTTTGCTAATTTCTAAAGGGCGACATTGCTTAGCAACTGGGTTTAGTCCATTTGCTAATTTCTAATTGGCGATATAGCTTAGCAACTGGGCTTGGTCCCTTTGCTAATTTCTAAATTGCGACATAGCTTAGCAACTGGGTTTAGTCAATTTGCTAATTTCTAAATTGCGGCATAGCTTAGCAATTGGGTTTGGTCCCTTTGCTAATTTCTAATTGACGACGTTGCTTAGCAACTGGGTTTAGTCACTTTGCTAATTTCTAAATGGCGGCACAGCTTAGCAATTGGTCTGGTCCCTTTGCTAATTTCCAAAATGCGACGCTGCTTAGCAACTGGATTTAATCACTTTGCTAATTTCTTAATGGTGGCATAACTTAGCAACCGGGTTTGCTCCCTTTGCTAATTTCCGAATGGCGGCATAGCTTAGCAACTGGGTTTGGTCCCTTTGCTAATTTCTAAATTGCGACACTGCTTAGCAACTGGGTTTAGTCACTTTGCTAATTTCTAAATGCCGGCATAGCTTAGCAATTGGTCTGGTCCCTTTGCTAATTTCTAAATGGCGGCATCACTCAGCAATTGGGTTTGGTCCCTTTGCTACTTTCTAAATGGCGACATTGCTTAGCAACTGGGTTTGGTCCTTTTGCTAATTTCTGAATGGCGACATAGCTTAGCAACTGGGTTTGGTCCCCTTGCTAATTTCTAAATGGCGACATAGTTTAGCAACTGATTTTGGGCCATTTGCTAATTTCTAAAGGGCAACATTGCTTAGCAACTGGGTTTAGTCCCTTTGCTAATTTCTAAATGGCGATATAGCTTACTGCAACTGGTTCTGGCCCCTTTGCTAATTTCGGAATGGCGACATTGCTTAGCAACTGGGTCTGGTCCCTTTGCTAATTTCTAAATGGCGACATTGCTTAGCAACTGGGTCTGATCTCTTTGCTAATTTCTGAATGATGACATTGCTTAGCAACTGGGTTTGGTCCCTTTGCTAATATCTGAATGGCGACATTGCTTAGCAACTGAGTCTGGTCCCTTTGCTAATTTCTCAATGGCGACATAGCTTAGCAACTGGGTTTGGTCCCTTTGCTAATCTCTGAATGGCGAGATTGCTTAATAGCTGGGTCTGGTCCCTTTGTTAATTTTTAAAGAACGACACAGCTTAGCAACTGGGTCTGGTCCCTTTGCTAATTTCTAAATGGCGACATTGCTTAGCAACTGGGTCTGATCTCTTTGCTAATTTCTGAATGATGACATTGCTTAGCAACTGGGTTTGGTCCCTTTGCTAATCTCTGAATGGCGACATTGCTTAGCAACTGGGTCTGGTCCCTTTGTCAATTTCTGAATGGCGACATTGCTGGGTTTGGTCCCTTTGCTAATTTTTAAAGAGCGACACAGCTTAGCGACGGGGTCTGGTCCCTTTACTAATTTTTAAAGGACGACATAGCTTAGCAACTGGGTCTGGTCACTTTGCTAATTTTTAAATGGCGACATAGCTTAGCAAATGGGTTTGGTCCCTTTGCTAATCTCTGAATGGCGAGATTGCTTAGCAACTGGGTCTGGTCCCTTTGCTAATTTTAAAGAACGACACAGCTTAGCAACTGGGTCTGGTCCCTTTGCTAATTTCTATAGGGCGACATAGCATAGCAGATGGGTCTGGTCCCTTTGCTAATTTCTGAATGGCGACATTGCTTAGCAACTGGGTTTGGTCCCTTTTCTAATTTCGGAATGGCGACATTGCTTAGCAACTGGTCTGGTCCTTTTGCTAATGTCTGAATGGCGACATCACTTAGCAACTGGGTTTAGTCACTTTGCTAATTTCAAAATGGCGGCATAGCTTAGTAATTGGGTTTGGTCCCTTCGCTAATTTCTAAATGCAGCATAGCTTAGCACTTGGGTTTGGTCCCTTTGCTAATTTCTAATTGACGACGCTGCTTAGCAACTGGGTTTAGCCACTTTGCTAATTTCTAAATGGCGGCATAGCTTAACAATTGGTCTGGTCCCTTTGCTAATTTCCAAAATGCGGCGCTGCTTAGTAACTGGGTTTAATCACTTTGCTAATTTCTTAATGGTGGCATAGCTTAGCAACCAGGTTTTCTCCCTTTGCTAATTTCCGAATGGCGGCATAGCTTAGCAACTGGGTTTGGTCCCTTTGCTAATGTCTACATTGCGACATTGCTTAGAAACTGGGTGTGGTCCCTTTGCTCATTTCTAAAGGACGACATAGCTTAGCAACTGGGTCTGGTCCCTTGGCTAATTTCTAAAGGGCGACATAGCTTAGCAAATGAGTTTGGTCCCTTTGCTGATGTCTAAATTTGCTAATTTCTAAATGGCGACATAGCTTAGCAACTGTGTTTAGCCTCTTTTGCTATTTCTAAATGGCGACAGAGCTTAGCAACCGGGTGTGGTCCCTTTGCTAACTTTACAATGGCGACATAGCATAGCAACTGGGTGTGGTCCCTTTGCTAATTTTAAAAAAGGCGATATAGATTAGCAATTGGGTCTGGTCCCTTTGCTAAGTTCTAAATGGCGACATAGCTTAGCAACCGGGCGTGGTACCTTGGCTAATTTCTAAATGGGGACATAGCTTAGCAACTGGGTCTGGTCCCTTTGCTAATTTTCTAAATGGCGACATAGCTTAGCAATTGGGTATGGCGCTTTGCTGTTTAATATGTCATGGCGACTTAGCTTAGCTACTCGTTCTGGGTACAGCTAACTGCTACGGGTGCAGCTAGAGTCACTGGCGACAGTGGCTAAGGTCAAAATAGCGCGGTATGGTGTAATAACCTGGCCTCGCCCTGTGTTTATTTTGGAAGAGCAGCAGAACTAGCCACTAAATGTGCATGGCGGCGGTGCTAATGTCAACTTATGGAGGAACATCTATGGAGGCATAGTTTGTACCCGGGTGGATGTAGTTGGGATTCGGTCTGGGGCCTGGGATTTTTGGTTACTTGGAGTGGTGAAATTTCGGAGAAATGTCACTTTGGTGGTCAGGTCCTGAATGGACAGGTCCACGTGATTCGGACCTGAATCCAAGTAACTCAAATCCGGAGATCATTAGCTGACCACGTCTGCACCTAACCATCCACACGGGTAAGTATGGTGACGACAGATATTAAATGAGGTTACATAGTAACCAAGGTTAATATCATAGGAGCCGCGCGCAGTCTGGGTACGACATGTGCCCTCAGGATGTCGGATGTAGAGAGTGCCAAGCAGACTCTCAGGTCATTAGCTAATTCGTAGCCAACTGCAATGGTTATCTGCTCAGAGAAGAAGCAATTTTTTTTTTTTTTCATGACTACAATTGATTTTCAATTTAATTTCCATCGAACTAAGTTCGGTGTGATAAGGTGCAGACGTTCGGTGGTCAGGTCCTGAATGGACAGGTCCACGTGATTCGGACCTGAATCCAAGTAACTCAAATCCGGAGATCATTAGCTGACCACGTCTGCACCTAACCATCCACACGGGTAAGTATGGTGACGACAGATATTAAAGGTATGGTACATTGCGGCCATTCATTTGATATCGATCGATGTCATCATCCTCCCTCCCATGGTGCCAATGAGTATAAAAAATTGGCTTTGTTAGCCTGGTTTGCGCCGATAATATTATATATCGCATTCGCATGTGCCGTGTATGCATAGACCTTTCACGAGCATCGTTAATAATATTCATATCGTGGCTAGTTACCTTTCTTTGAATCTAAGACTAAGATTATATATAGGCAATATATTGAACAACGCGTCGACACTTTACTCGTGTAAAAGCTGTTTTATTACGTTTATTGATTTAATGTCTTTAATTATAGCTCGTTGACGACGGCATCTAATTTAGCGGGGGAAGATTGCAAGTATTCGCGTCAAGTGGCCATACTCCAAGATGACAAACTGAAAGGCAAACCCATAGAGAAAGATTCAATCGATTCATGAAGAGAACAAATCTGTGAAATCGAACTGTCATACCGCATATAGTTTATATCAGATATGTATGTATTATAGATATACATGCCAATAATGCCGCACGTTTACTGGGTAAAGCCTGCAGTACACGAGAGCTATCTGCGGAGCCAAAAGTTACTCGTGCCTATTAGCTCAGGTGATCGCTCACCGATCAAACATGTTTGATACGTGAGAAAAGGTTGAGGCAAAAAACTCAGTAAAATGTACGCGCACACGGTGAGTTATGTATCGGCTAAGCTAACAGGCACGAGTAACTTTTTGCTCAGCAGATATCTCTTGTGTGCTGCAGGCTTTACCCAGTAAACGTGCGGCATTGTTGGCAGGTATATCTATAATACATACATATCTGCATGACATAAACTATATGCGGTATGACAGTTCGATTTCACAGATTTGTTCTCTTCATGAATCGATTGAATCTTTATCTATGGGTTTGCCTTTCAGCTTGTCATCTTGGAGTATGGCTACCTGACGCGAATACTTGCAATCTTTCCCCGCTAAATTAGATGCCGTCGTCAACGAGCTATAATTAAAGACATTAAATCAATAAACGTAATAAAACAGCTTTTACGCGAGTAAAGTGTCGACGCGTTGTTCAATATATTGCCTATATATAATTTTTTAATGCCCTTAGAATATTGATAAATAGTAAAATAAGTTACCTGCATTGGCATTATAAACGCAGTCTAGTGACTACCAAGTCCAAATTTGTATCCATTTTCCAATTTTTCATGCATAAATCTTTGTGAAAGCGAATTCAGACTGATTATGAGCCACACTGTATTCATTTATTAACCGTAAGTTCTTCACTATATCGTTATGACCGTTGTGTGCCATCGATATAATGGTTGAATTGATTTCCATTACCAGTTCTGTTTATATTCTACCGGACTAGACTTTGGAATATGGACACACACGCATGGAAACTCAGAATTCAAATTAAGATTATGAATCAAGCTCAACCAATCAGGAAGTAACAATTGACAACAGAACATATGTTTGACGACAATCTCCTCTGAGTTGTTTCAACGCGGTGAGTTCAAATTTCAAAGTATGGCCAGACTGGTCGTTATACTATTTTGCAAATTTATGTTGTCGATACAAGAGAAAGACTAAATCAGACAGAGAGCTATGGGATATGAATTGAGATTCGCCAGTAAGATGAAGCGCGCCACCAGGTAAATCATAGTTCTATTTATCATAAATTGTGTATTGTGAGAATTATGAAATTGTAATTTTATATATATCATGCATATGTTGCGAATATATTAATACGCGCAATTCGCTAAACCATTACGTGACAACTGCAGATCATTTGCGGTTTGCACTGATATTAATTACAACCAGTGTACCGCACTTATTTGCTTATTTACAATGCATACCAGCTTATTATTAGCTCTATTATTACTTTAATAGATCTTGACTGCCAACAAAACTCTGACTGAATCATATACAGGAGCGTTGTCTCTTAAAACTTGAATTGTACTGATTTTATATCAATTTTGATTCGTACGTACTACGTTGTGGAGTGTGTATATATATAGGCTCTTCAAGACCTTCAAATGCATTACACTTCATTTAACTACATAACAAATTATCTCTGGGTTAAGTTTATTTTCAACGCGTCGACACCTTATTCATATTTTTTCTAGTTCATTATTGTTATAGCCACT
>CACRXK020002879.1:0-39804 GCA_902702795.2 Paramuricea clavata | reverse complement strand
CAGACGTACTTCCGGTTAGGATTAACTCACTTCGAGCCACAGTCGGACAAGAAATGGAAATATATTGATAAAAGATACAGATTTGGAGATACAGGCTTGCAAATAACACTCTAAATAGTGTTTTTGATGGGGATTCGAACAAGACTATTACAAAGACGATATGTTCGAAGGGGCCGAAGTTATTTTCGGCGAAAGGTATGGCTAGTTTATATTTTTGTTCAGACAATTGCGTATAAATTTGATACAATATGTTCATGTTTGACTTCAAAGGCCTATAAATCGCTACAATGTTGATAATGGCTATAACTATAGTGAGGAATTAGTTGTATCTTTTATTTCTGAATCGAATGCTGGTATTTCTGTCTTCATAGCATGCACTGAACCGAAGATATGAAATTTCTAGCCGTCGATCTCTCGAGATCGACGCGACTGGGACGTGGTGATAAAGAGTGAATTAATTAAATTAAGTGTTTTAATTATTCCATATTCCTACTTTTTTCTTCATTTTAAAGTCTTGTTGCTGTATTTCAGCTTTTGTGCTTTAAAATATTTCTTTGGCCAGAAATAGAAGCAATATTGAAGTGGTCAACAATACTTGCAGTCCTATTTTTTTGTTATGGCAATGATAGTACTTGCCAAAAATCAACGCAGCCGTATAAATAAGAATACAAACTTATCAGTGTATGGGGAATAACATAGAATGGCTTTTGTGGTGCCTACTCTCATATTTTTGTCAAACAAGCCAAATTTGTTAGTTTTTACATTCTAGAGAGGACGTTAAAGCACACGTTCTGAATGTCGTCCTAAACACAACGTGAACGACGTCGTAGACTGAATCGGAAGTAAAATCCCACATGCCACAACGTATCGATATCATAGAAATCTTATAGATCGATATAAGCACCATGGCAATTCTTAGGTTTAATTAAAGAAATCACAGAACGTTTTACAGAGGATTAACTGCATGGACGCATTATAGTTTCTGTTCGATATATATCATACATATTATGCATGAACCTTACAGTACGCAGGGTTCAATAAAAATAAAATAATGCAACTGTATTTAACATTCGAAATACAATGTGACATAAAATTATAAAGAAAATCACTGGTTAAATTTTCAGTTGAGCAGTGTAGAAACCTCAAATACAAAACACCGGGAACATAACTATAAAATAGTAACCCAAAAGCACAGAAGTTCATTAGTCTTATTCTAACTAACTGACACGGAACGTACTTTACATCATGGGGAGAATGTGCAAAATTATTGAAGAAATTATATGCCAACAATTATTGTAAATATATTAAATTTAACGGATAAAAATTGTAAAATATTAAATTTAATAAAAATTGTTTTTGTTTTATACGCTGATCAGTTGATGTTGCCGCAGCGGTACTATACAAATTTCTGATTCTCAATCTCCACTAGCTGTTACGACAATATGAATGTTAATTGCGAATTTTTATATTGAAATCAAGTCTTGAGTTCAAAAAGACAACGAAACAATTTTGAATCTCAATATAGGTAATTTAATTAATGCGGAATATAGCTATAGGGAAAACGAAGAAAAACGCAATTCTTCGTAAACCTGATGAATTTGAAATAACTTAGTTTCCTATTCATTTTCTAAGTATTAATATGTATCATAAAGGACTGGTCATAAAGTATGTGTACTGGGGAGTGGAGGGTATTCCAAAATTCTACCATAACATTTGGCACCTCCCTCCCCAAAAGCGTCGGAAAATATTTAATACCCCCCCCTCCTTAAAGGAGATGAAATGTTTTGTACTCTGTTTTATTCTCCTCTCCCCAAAAACATAAAATTCTAAGAACATAACTGTTTTGCAAATTATTACAATCCATTGTCTGTAATGAAATATTTAGCATAGTTAATAAATACAGAGTGTTGAACATGTTTCACGAGTGATGTTCAACACAAGAAATAAATCTGCTATTCCCAAGCACCCATGTATTTTACTGTTTATTATATAAAGGACAGGCTTTGAAAAACGATAATACAGAAAAGCGACATTGAAAAGCGATAATTTTAACATGTTTGTGAGATTATCATAAATAATCTCCCATGTGAGATCATCACTTTTATCAGTGCCCGCCATCTCTATAAAGCACTAAAGTTTATATAACAATACTATTTATATGCCTTTGATGAAAATCTAGGTCAGATCCGAGGAAAAAGAAAAAACATTACTCCAAATCTTAATACCAATTTTTATACAAAAACGCTCAAAACACGGTACCAATTCATTAATTAAAAAATTGTGAAACAAACAAATTACACACGAAATTATTTGTTTTCCATGCAGTTAGTTGCAAATTTCTCCTGCGACATTTTGATTGGATACTAAATATAAACTTTGCTGTGGGTGGAAAGCGATCGGATTAAGGTTTGTGTCAGGCTATATTTCTAAAATAGAGGCTGATTTCACATATTTGTTAGCCTGCGTAGCAGACGGTTTTTAGGGGAGGTTGCGGGCGGGGAAAATTAGGGCGGGAATAACTTTCGGCGGCAGGGGGAAAAACCGTCTGCCGGGTTTCTATATGATTTCGTTTGCCGCCCCTTTCACGCCCATATTAAAAGTTTATTCCAACAGCCAATCAGAGTTCAACTTTTGCAATATTTACATTACGCTATGAAATTGATATGTTGCAAAAGTTGCAAATACTAGCGAAGCCAGACAGATACGTGAATTGTAAACAAAGTGCCGTAGGCTTAAAAAATGAGATGTGTGGAGTATGAGTGAGCGAGATACTCCAAAGAAGACCGTCAACAAAGGAAGAAGGCAAAAACCTTTGTCTGTGAATGATTTTTGCAGGTTGTGTAAATGTCCTTTGAAATTGAAATTCGGAAATTTTGAGAAAACCTCATACGTATCTTCTGAACAGCTTTTCAAGCCACCATATAGGAAAGATTGTAGTGAGAAGACTTTGTGTGAACTGCTGACGGAGTTAAATATATTCGTTGAAAGGAAAGCAGAGTTATCTGAACGGGTTTGCAAATCTTGTGGTCGGAAAATACGCAATGCAAACGGCCTGTTTGCGTGGATAATTTCTTTGGTCAACGTGCCTAATTTTGACGATGAAAACCCTGGCAGAGAGAAACGACTATTACCGACAACAGTAGATAGCCCTGAACGCAGTCCGCAAGCAAAAAAACAACCGAAACCTTCAATCGAAAGAAGAAGATGCGCCAAAAAATCATTGTTTTCAAACGACAATATTAGGGATTCAGAATCAAAAACAACCGAAGGTGATGCCGACGAAAATAATGAAAAAGATGATGGCGCTGCCGATAATTTTCTAGCGGCAATGAACATCGAACAGCTTGTTCACCAAAAAACGACCACCCAAGTAAAAGTTGTCATTGCTAGTCCCAATGGTCGGGTGCAGAAAAGCCATGAATTTGATGACATAACGAAATCGTTAATAGTAAACGTCGTGAATAAAAAATGGAAAACTGTTGCGAACGTATTTTACAAACATCCATGTTTGCGAAAGGAATTGTTTGAGCCACTGAGAAAAGCAGTTGCCGCTGAATTTAAGATGTATTGCAGCAATAGTTCGGAATCAATGATGAAACAGAATAGTCCTGAGGACTTGGAATCATTTTCGAACAAGTTTTTAGTTAATGAGGTGCGACAATCGTGTCCACTTTGGATGGCTTGTGTGTCGGGCGCATGCAATGCTATAAACTCTGAAATGAAAGTAAAAGAAATCAACGCGATTGCTTTGGCCTCCGCCGTCGCAGCCCGATGTCGAAATCAAAAGATGTCAGCAGTGGCATATCGCATTTCTTCTCTTCTAATTCATAGCGGTACTAAATACAATGACATTCGGCGTTTGAATAAACTTTCTGTTTGCATGTCTCCTGAAATGATTATCGAGATGGAAAGGAAAATGGGCGAAAGCTGCGAAAGGTTCTTGTTTGGAAGAAAGAGATCGAAAACAACCGAAAAGCCATGCTACTTCTGGGAGAAACAAAGGAAAAACAAGTCCGTGTGCCAAACGAGGATGATATGGAAGTTGAATCTACAGTATGTTTTTCTAAGGAAACAGTATCCGATTATACAACATTTGCTACTGACACTTATAATCATTGCAAGGAAGTGCTAAAAGCAGTTGCTAACAGCGATTGCACTATCAACGATGACCATTTGGTAGAAGCAATAAACCTTTTGTCATGCGAAAAGCTTCCATTGTACAAGTAAGTAATTGTCACTTTTATTTCGACTTGTGTTTAGAAAACAAACGAATTATAATATAAATGTACACTAATTGTGTACTCTATCAATTATACGCCAGCGAAAAATGTTCCTTTTATAATATTTGTTTTTGTGACATGTATATAAATTAGTTTATTGCAAAGCGTTATATTTCTATTTTTAAATCGTACTCTGAAGCATACAAAGAATCTATTAATGTTTATTTATGTTATGTTATTTGTAAACATAACATACGATTTCTAAAAATAGGGCACAATTTTCAACACATTTCGAAATGTTTTATCACTTTTATGGTTGTTCATCTGTGGACTCTATGCGGGAGTAGCAAAAACAATATGGGCCTAATGCCTATGAGTCAAAAAGAAAGCCTATGCGTTTTGGAAATGTCATTATAATAGAATTTTTGTTTTAATTTTTTTGTGTAGATTAGTCGGTGACAACATTGACATTAATATTCAAGCAAAGATTCAAAGTCAGACACATACAAACCGTTCCATCCATTGGACCCAACAGTATGCAATCCGAAATCGCATAAACGAGCCATCATTTGACACGAAAAGTCCACAGATACCCTTAAAAGACATCGACTTAATCCAGTTGCTGCCTGATAAAAAAGTCCAGCAAAACCTAAAGATGAGATGGGCATCGTTGGTGGGGAGGGTTATTTGCAAATACTTGGCAAAGTTCAAACACTTAAACAGTGTTGCTGTGTACCATATCAATCATGCATATATTTATAGTGCAGTCTTGGTATCAGTTTCTCCAACTCCAATGTGGCAAGTGAGATTGCACAGCTGCTCCAAGTAAATCAAAAGAAATACATTCCAAACTGCACTATTTCTGATGAAAAGATCATTTTAGAAACTGTGCCACTGCATGGGGACCAACTATTTGAAGAGAGGGCAAGGAATACAAAATGGACCTATCAGGATGGTGATAATGCCTGGGATCGAATTGATGGAATTTCTACCGAGTTTGCAGATTGGCATGCAAAACTTAACTTGTTCATGGTTAGTTGTCATAAATACAAAGCTACTATATTTGTTTATGTTTAGTGAGAGCCTGAGAGGTAGGATTATGGTATTTAAAGTTTATCTGAAAAAGCCTTTAACTATGTACCACCATGGCTGTGCATTTATCTTCATGACCAAATGTAATTGCCATTAGTGCCAAGTGTTTACCGTACTCTTTACAACATTGGTGTATTATCTAGTAACACAAATGGATGGTTATATATAGTTGACTGGTTAACCTACTTAGTGTAGAGTTAGCATTTTTTTCAGAGATTGAACCATAATCGATAGGTAAAATTGTGTGGCTTATTAGCAATGCAAATTATCCTTATTTAGGTTGAGTTTGACACATTCACTAATCACTCTTCAGTATCTGAGATTGGCACTTCCCGAGCTAGCATGAACAGATCGAACAAGACAAATGCAAGTAAAGGTGTTGAAAATCATTACAATGAGTATAAAGATTTCCATCGATGTGAAGTGGAGGCACATATATGTGCATCATTCATGAAAATGTCTGAGATGTCAAATATGGATGGTAAGGATGATACTTGGGTACAGTACAGTTGTATAACCCATAAGTATATATATATATATCAGGGGCGGATCCAGATCGATGCCAACGATGCGAATGCATCGGTCAAAATTGAGAAATCATGTTGCTTGAAATAATATGTCGTCAATACTTAGTCAAGCACTCAGTAATAGAATATCTTTGAATCTCTCCAGCTATCAAACTGCAAATATTTGCTTAAACTTGACTCCATGTGACTGTCCATGTCGGGAATACACTATTTAGGATGAAATCCAATTTAAATTGTCTCAATAACAGTCGAAATTGTGAAAATAAGTCCAATATGCGACGTGCGATCGCAAAAGTATTTTCTGTTATTTACTTTTTATTTTGCGACACTTAAGCGTGAATAATTTCGCGACAAAATATATTATTTTTTACCGCATCCTTTGACGTCACAGTAGAAAGCTGATGCATCACCTACGTCACGGTAGATTTTGTTTGCATCGATTTTCAGCCATTTTGCATCAGTGAATGCATCGGTCCCGAGTCCTTTTCCGCGTAAAATCTACTGTGACATCATCAAATCTATTGTTTTAAAGCCCTACGTCACGGTAGATTAGTCCGCTGAGCGATGCATCGCATGCAGATTGCGGGCGCTTGCATCAGTTCACTGATGCAAATTTCAAAATCAAAATCTACTGTGACGTAACGAGGCATTCGATTCAAGTCATGGCGGCAAGGATATGCAAACACATAGGCAAATGAACAAATAATGCGAAGAAATATCCCTCGAATATGATGGAGAGCAATTAAGTTACAGTCGAATTAATTACCAAGGTTTGGAATGAATTTGATCTTTCAACTGAGCAGTGAGCACAAGAATTGAAGTATATTTATACTGTGAGAATGTGAGATGCCCACTACGGCCACTAGGGCTCTAAAGTAAGTGGAATTTATGTATATTTTACATTGTAGTACATTGTTAATTGTTCAGTTCAAGAAGTGCATAAAGTGGAAAATTGGCTCCACAGTTAATGTAGATTTGTATGTATTTATAACATAATAATTAAAGTTTGTGTCTATTTGATACTGCTGTTCATACCAGGAGGGGGGTTGTGAGGGGGGTGGGGGGATGAGGTAGTTTGACATTTTAGACATTTTACAGTATTTACAGAGATTTGTTTGTCTGGAGGCAAACCAGCCCCATTACCAAACTTGACAGCTTGCTTTACTGAGGCAAATTTCATCTCTGTTTACATGGGATTTATATAACCTGTGCCCATGCAGACCTTCATTTTTCTCACAGCTGGCGGGCAAAGAAAAATGAAGACCTGATAAAGTCGCATGTTATTAAATGTTTGTGTCCTACAACTGCCTTTATGGTTGTAACTCTGATTGCCGGCTACTTCTAGCATGAGTATTCATGCCATATTTAATGTATTTTTTTGATATTTTGGTTAGTGCTATATATAATTAAATAATGATAGATTAAATAGTGATTGTAACTATATTTAGCTTGTTGTTAAATTATGTGAAATAATTTGACATTGCGCCTGGCACATTTTGATTGGATACCGGTACTAAAAATAAAACTTTGGTGTCGTTCAAGACTTGCATCAGGCTCTGCATGTACTGTATGTAATTACAATGCATAATAATATTGCAGGTTAATTAACCCATTGAGTCGCATTGCACCCTGATGCACCCTATTTTAGTATTTTACTCTGTCTAACGCCAGATGATTTTACTCATCAAGGGGAGAGCGCTGGCGCTTAATGGGTTAATGAGCTGGATTTCTAATAGTGATGCAATATTGGTTAGAAAACATTACATTTCATTTTATATGGAAATGAGCTGGCATGCCTCATGACAAGAGTATAATTGCTTTGCACTGCCTGAGTTATTGGGCAATTACTGTACACTGGATATTTTGCAAGTTTACAAAGATCATTACCTGGGCGTGCTCGCCTACCATAGTTTGGTACATATGCTTTGTCGGTGCAAATATCATTTGATATAAGCTGTATATATATGTCATTCTGTTGACAAATTTTAATCTTAGAATGATAAAATGATGGACGTTATAAATACTGTATATAACTGCATGTAACTGGTGTATATAGGTTATAATTATGAAATTTGCTCACAAAAGTGGTATAGATTTAATTAAATTATATATATTTGTAGTGCTTAATTCTCCCAATACTATGTTTTGGATAACCAGCATGGCTCTCTGAGGATTACCATTGATAAGTGTACGGATATATTTGACGAAGATGTGCATTTATATAGTAACACAGGGAAAATATTGATCAATATTACTGCGCAGCCTTTCTACATTGACATCATCTTAAAAGAGTACTATATTAATATATTAGTTGAAAGGCAGGCAAAAGGGGACTGATAGAAGACATCTGATGATTCAATTATGTCATCATATATTGTTTATCATTGTACAGTTTGGTAGGTTCATTTGACAAACATTTTTCAACTAAGATAGTTCATTAAATCAATTTACACACAGTATCACTATATATATATATATATATATATATATATATATATATATATATCTATTGATTTAAAGTTTGGGGTCATGTGTACCTATAGTTATACTTATAGAATTTTAAAACTCAGTGCTTGTCGTGTGTTAGTTTTACTGGTTTCCTGGTGACAGGGCAATATTCTCAGTAATTTAGAGTGTGGGCTAGTCACCATGCAAATATGCAATTCACATCAAAGGCATCTATTGCTAGGGGTGAATAAAGTTGACATACTGATGCCAACAACACTGTCCATACAGAGTAAGGTTAGCAGCATAAGACAGAGTTGTATATAAATAAGTTTACCAACTAGAGCACAAAATACCTTTATGCACCATTCTAATGCTAAAAAAGTTTACTCATGGAACATTGCAAATTAGTGGAAATGAATAAGCCTCAGGGAAGGTGGTTAAGAAACCTAATAACACTGTCTTTTGAGTCCAACATTGCAACTAGTGGATCACACTGTATACACCTTTGTTACACGCATGTGTGTATTTGCGTTGTCGTGATTTTTTGCCAAAATGTTTTTCAATAGAAAAGTTAAGGCTACAAGAAGCACAGTAGTAAGTACTGACTATTTTTTAATAGAGACTTATGCACCGCTGCTGCTAGGTTCAAGTTTTTTACGTGCTTTCCAAAAATGCAGCAAATAATTTTGTGACTCTGATGTATGAATTGGAACAAAAGAGTTTGCTCAGAACGCAGGAAATCGCATTTCCGAGGTTCTAGATTTCAAAATTTCCCGGGGAGGATACCCCCGGACCCCCGACAATTGCGAGTTCTTATGTATGCATCAGTCAGCTCAGGAGCTAGATCCGCCCCTGTATTATATGCTATCTTATTTTAATAAAGATGAACCTAAATACGATATACCTGATAGAGATTCACCTAGAGAGGATCAACGAAAATGGTTTGTTGAATTGTGCACAAAATTTATTGAAGAGTATGTAACTGAAAGCAAAGATGTTGACACTCTGGTGCAGCAGGTGGAACAGCTTGGACAGAGAAACACGACCCAACAGTACATGTGCCGCGTGGAAGGGTGTAATCAGAAATATGTTTTCCACTCAATAAGAGTAAAGTAAGTGCATGTATGTCGAAGAATCAAAGTTCCCAACTATATCTTATAAATTAAGGAACACTGTTGTTCCTATATCCCTTTCTCATTTTTTTTCAGTGTTAGTTTACTCTGTTACTAGTGTGCCTTGCTTTCATACTTTTCCAGTGCCACAAAATGCTATAGTACCTTAACTCGTTACTCACTAATGAGTACATAAGTAAGATATTCGGAAATGAAAACTATATATTTTCTACTATAAATTATATACTTTCTGTGACCTAATTGACCTCATCACCACACAAAATTTGCTATTTCTAATCATTTTTGCCATATTTTTTTGTTACAGACATGAGGTTACATGTCATAATGTCATTTTCTCAAAATATGAAGCAAGTGATGGTGAAAGAGATGACTTTGGTTTTTACCATTGTAGATCCTCATGTGGTTTTGTATTCTCGAGCAAAACAACAAGGAACAGGTGTTGTTAATAATTTATAACATTCACATATAAGTCAGACCACTGAGGTTATTTGTTTAAAGGGGCCCTACAGTCATTTTTTAGTCGAAAAGCCACCTGAAGTAATTGTTCACATTTTTTTTGTTATTGTTGCAACTTGACATGCGCAATACAGCATGTATGCGTTTTCCATTGTGCGGAAGTACTCATACTCATGGATACTGCATGTAAGATACAACCAAACGAATCTCTGTGGAGTCCCCTACTTAAGGTGGCTTTTCAACTAAAAAATGACTGTAGGGCCCATTTAAAGTACATTATTATGTACAATATTTTAAAAATTGATAACATATATAATATATTACATAATCTGTGTTATAGGCATGAAACTAATAACCATGGCCAGACCTACACAGATGATCAAGTCCTGAAACCACATCAAATGACTAATCAAGAAGGATGTGAAGATCATACATACAACTACCATAGGTCTAAGCTTACATTTGGGCTTATCTTGTTTGACTATCATGATGCAATTAAAGAAGGTGATGGGGAGAGACTTTTTGAGATCTATAAGGTGTGTTTGTTATTATTCAAGGCTAACAAGAAAAGCAAATATGCATATGCTGTCTTCTTATACCTTGTGAAGATTGTTGCTATCCTATCTAAGAAAGAAGCACACAGCTTAAAATGGAACAGATTTTTTAATAAGCATGGTACGAAAGCAGGAAATATTCCTCTTGATCTTAGAATGGAACAGCTAAACAAGATAGTGAAAACTATGTGGAGATCACTAGAGGCAAATCTCAATGAAACATCAGCTGCCCGACTTGCAAATACAGTTGATGAAATGGAACGAATTTTGAACAGTGTAGACAATGACTGTGGAATTCAATCAGCTGTTGGTTACAGAACACAAGGCAACCAATTTGCTGCTGTACAACAAATAACAAAAGATTTGCTTACAATTGGGGCATTCACATATCAAGAAGGCAGACAAGGACATCCATCGTTTCCTAAATTTCCACATAGTCTGCTGGGAAGTTTGAATTTCAAAGATTTACGCTTATGGATGCTGGAACTTATTAAAACCTGGGAACCTCTGTATGATCTAAATAAGACCTAATTCACATCTGTAAATTCTTTAATTATTGTAAATAGTGATATATATGCAAAAAAATTAGAGAATTAGGGTTGTAAATGTTGATCAGGAAAATGAAAAAACAGGGGTTTTTTAATTGGCCAAGGTGTCTTTTTAGTAATATTCTGATAAGGTACTTCTGTTGTCTATAACACATGCATAGACTCAATTATATTTTCTACATTTTTGAGTCAAATTCATTTCAGCAAATGTAGATTACAAATGTTTATATTCGGTTTTGTACATAATGCTTTGATTGCGATTTCGATGTGAAAATGAGAGCATCAAAACAGGCTGGTGGTCAGAAGCCATCTTGTATAAATAGTATTAAAACAGAAACAGAATTACCCTACTAAAACCACATTTAACAGTTTTAAAGACTGTATTTACTTGATAAGCTTTATTTTGATGTGACTCATTTCCAGGACCTGATTGCAAACAAGGCATTATGCACAGCCTGTATGCATCAGAGACGGATTTTCATATTTTCGTTCAGGGGGGGAAAGGATGGGGCATGGATAAATATCTGGGGGGGGGTGCTGCTGCTGCTTGCTTTGGCCAGGGCGTGGTAGCAACGCCCTAAAAGGCCAAGGGAAAGGTTTGACAAAATTTGTTTTCTAGGCCTGCATGGTGAGATCTGAGACCATAATATTGGCAATTTCACAAATTTAGTAGTAAGAATAATCAAATACGAAACTATCAAATCAAACTATATGTAATTTGTGGGGGTGCCAAATGCCTTTGGGGGGGGGGTTGCAAATCATTTCTCCCCCCCCCCAGAAAATCCGTGTCTGGTATGCATGTCATTTCAATAAAAAGAAACAATATGGCTCCCAAGGTTACAGGAAGCATGCATTCAGAGAATATATACCTTCATGAACCACTTCTAGATTGTACAGAGTTTTTGAGAAGTTATTAGGTTTGTTTGTCCATCAATTTTATTCCCAATAGCAGCAGGTTCCAAGGGAAAACTTTCCCAAGTGATGTATCAGTATATATATACTGCATATCCACAGAAAATCATAAATGTACATTGTTTCTAGTACATCATCTTAGTCTATCACATCCAAGTCAAACAGTTCTCCATCAACATCAGTATCTGTAAATTCACTGTTTAGCAACTGGTCTAAAGAAAACGGTGGATAGCTATCATCTTCCAATGAATTGTTAGATATCAAGTGCACCTCTTCAATATCATTGAACACTTCACTAAAAATAGAAAGCACTTCCATAGCTTGGTTTCTTGAAAAAATAGGTGAATAAGTTATGACATCTTCCACAGAAAATATCTTGTTACAATTCTCAACAACATCTGTGATGACTTGTTCAGAAAAACCATGACTTGACACTGATCCAAGAGCAATGACTGCATTGTAAGATGAAATATTCATTTGCTGCTCTTTTAAAGCATCATGAAGGATGCATTTATCTTCTTCAGACACAGATCGATACAAATTACAAGAATTTTCAATGTCATCTGGAACAAGATTGAAATGGTATGGACCAGATACTCTTTCACACTTTCCTTCAACTTCATCACAACAACAAGATGCAGCACAGAAACCACAGCAACTATGAGCAGGAAGTAGAGGAACAACATCTTGATCATATATCCTGTAAGCAGCAACACGCATGCAATCATCATTTTTTAAAAACTCCCTCACGTCCTCATCAACATGTGAAATTTGTTGACCATAATGTATTAAAATGTCAGATGATAAACCATCATGTCCAGCTCGTCCAGCTTTTTGGTGTAGATCTAAAATATCACGTGGTGGCCCAAACATTACAATGAATCTAATGTCAGGGAAGTTAACTCCCATACTCAATGCTGATGTTGCAATAATAATTCTTTCCGAACCATCACCTTTGAGCGATTTTACAATTCTTTCCTTGTACTTCTCTTGGGTAACAGAATGGAATATGCCCACAAGACAATGTTCTCTTTCTTTAGAAGTTGTTGGATAAAATGCCTGTCTTCCCAGCTTCATCATCAGGTAGTTGGCAACATGTGCAACTGAATACATGGTATCACAAAATATTATAGTTTTGGGAGTAGCAATACCTTCATTCTTTATCTTCTCCACAATCCAATCCAGCTGAGATAGCATTTGTTTTTTTGGAACCTTGATGACACTAAACCGCAAATTGAGATGATTCGGGCTGACAGAAAACTTTGTGGTGTCTTTCAGGGCTAGGTTATGACAAATGACAGTCTGGGTTTCTTGATCTGCTGTTCCAGTTAAAGCTAATAATGGAGTACCTGGAATAAAAACATGAATGAAAAAATAAAGGAAGAAAGACAATGTAATTTAACATGACAATGCTTATACAAATAACAAAACTTTATTTTGCTTGTCAATAAACATTAACATTTAAGACTAGGAGTATATTAGATAAATTGTAGAAACAAAAATAATATAAATTGCTTGCCTTTTTTGCACATTGACCTAAAGCTTTCCTGTCCTTCGACTTCGATAATTTGCCCTTTATGTCTCTACACAAAAAAGACGAAAAACGTCCCAATGTACCGATATGCGATATGAATACTTAGAAATACAATACCAGATTGGCGTCAATGTCATACTACATAATTGCAAGCTTTCCATAAGCTTCTCTGAAAGCTTTCCTGTCCTTCGACTTCGATAATTTGCCCTTTATGTCTCTACACAAAAAAGACGAAAAACGTCCCAATGTACCGATATGCGATATGAATACTTAGAAATACAATACCAGATTGGCGTCAATGTCATACTACATAACTAAACTTTTAGAAGAAGCGGTTTCAGAAAACCGGTCTTACCGTTTCCCAGTCCATGTCTCAATTGTATGAGACTCATCCACAACTATTGCTTCCACAGACTTGTGTAATTGTGAGCCATCATCCTTGAGCATATCAAGAAAATCTTTGTCTATACAATTTTCCGCGCTACAATATATAAATTGCGGCGGAGATGTTGTAATTTGATGAATAGTTTCCTTCGAAAGCTCCATCGCAGAGCAATTGAAGGAAGATACCTCTAACACTTGATCGCATATAATGCTTTTCAGAGGAGAAACCACAAGCACACTGCTTTGAGAAGAGCCTCTAGTCTGTTCGACGAAACTGCTACGTGCCAACAAATACACGATAAAAATTATACTTTTACCGAATCCTGTCGGCAAAACAGCCAAGACATCATTTCCTTTTAATAGTTCCTTTACGGCTGTCTCTTGCTCCGTCTTCAACACCAGCTTAGATGAAGAAGTCCTATACGAATTTAGTATACGAAGCGCATTCTCCATATGAAAGTCAAACTCGACACTGTGCTCCAAAGCAGACGCCATGTTTGTCTAATTAAGTTGATATAATAATAAACTTATTAACAGCCATTGGGTTTTTAGCCAATAACGTATTTTCAGTCCACCAGTAGACTGGCAAACAAAATCATATAGAAACCCGGCAGACGGTTTTTCCCCCTGCCGCCTAACTTTTCCCGCCCTAATTTTCCCCGCCCGCAACCTCCCCTAAAAACCGTCTGCTACGCAGGCTACATACTGGGCAGAGAAAGGACATATAATAATTTTAAATATCTCCACAAGGTGAAGGACAGAATTTCCAGTCCTTCTATATTTTATTATGAAATAAATTTGCATGCTGCTGAGGCAGTTTGAGATAGTTGACCTGGATTGCAACTGATTTACAGCGGACTAAATATGAACTGACCGCATACTGGGCAACAAACTGTACATAAGAGCAGATTGTAACTTAATGTTAAATGTTAAATTAATAACCTACACCAAGGAAATTCATTTCAGCATGCCAATCTGCTATTTCAACATGCAATCCTTCTAGTCGATCATCCGGAGTAAAACCATTTGTCACTGATAGTTGGCAACATGCTCAACAGTAAATTGCTCTCCAACTATTCCAGTTTTATGGTAACAACCATTTGAACTTTTTGGTATGTAGGACTCTCTGTTTGCTTCTCTTTTCGATTAATGGTACTCTTCAACCAATAAGCTTTTGAAATTTTCCCAATTAAGATCTTCTACTCTCTGAGCATTCAAACTTGAAATAAAATTTTCATACGATTAAGGAAGGCTTCCTAAAACTACTGTGGCAAATTTCTGATCTGAAATCTCCTCTCTCATATCTCGCAATTGCTCTGCCAGTGTTGTCATGTACGTAATATTGGGTGATAGAAACAAACTTGAAGTGTCTCCCAAGCTTCCAAAGGATCTGTTGTTGTACTAATGTGAACTTGTAGATTTTTATCAACGCTTAGTGCAATCAATGAATATGCTTTGTCAGATCTTGTTGATACACACATTTTACCTGTGCAGTGGCGGTTTCAGTGGGTTGTTCAGGGGTGGAAAATTTTTTTTCCTTTCTGGGAACCTGGGTTGAAGTCTAGCAAACCATCTCATCACCCTCTTTCAACTGCCTGTACTTGGAAATCAAGCAGTCAAAAATACATAAAAACAAATCTATAGCTTCATTTGTGATAAATTGCAATTTAAATCACTGATTACCACCATATTATCGTAACGATTACATGTTCAAAGCAGCAAATGTTTAAGATCTTGGGTCCAAGTAGACTTAAGTAAGCTTGGGGGTCTATATGCAGCAATTACAATAGTCTTTTGGGTCATTCTCTTTTGTTGCATACTAAAGGTTATGGAAGTCACATAACCTATTAATAATTTCTCTTGTGATGTATATTAGAAGTCCTCCACCGTACCGATCTTTACACAGCATTCTAAAGCCTTTGATGTAGAATTGACTGTCAGGAAAGGTATTGTCAATAAAGATTGACAATACCTTTCCTGACAGTCAATTCTACATCAAAGGCTTTAGAATGCTGTGTAAAGATCGGTGTTTCCACAAACATGATAATATCAAATAAATTTTCTTGGATGAAAAACTTCAATTCGGCAAATTTGAACCCAACAATACTGTTTATAATAGTTTTGTTTGTGGAAACACCACGTAAATTTATTACTGCAAAGCTTTCAATCCGTAAGCCCAGATCTTCATCAGTGCTAATAATATGTTGAGGAGAAGCTAATAATATAATATAATAATAATATGTTGTTAATAATATGTTGTTGAGTGCTAATAATATATTGTTTATTTCTCCTAATCTTCAGCACTGATGAAGATCCGGGGCTTACGGATCGAAAGCTTTGCAGTAATAAATTTACGTGGTCTTTCCACAAACAAAACTATTATATTTTATCACCATGCAAACATACAAAGAACTTAATACTGTTTATATTAAAATGCGCAATTCGAATATTCTTTGTGTATTTTTGCCGATAATTCTTCAGCTATTGTTCCTGTTTCACCGATTCCATCACTGGAGACATTCAAATAGCTTGGGTTATTAACAGATGCATCAAAGAATGAATCCGAAAAGTTTGGTAAAGCACAAGAATAACAAGTCCATTGACCCAAGATGTTATTTGTATTCAGTCCTACACACTTAACATGAAAATACCGGGTGCATTCACAGCAATACAGAGTTTTATGGTTTTTATGGCTACCGCACCGTCCTTGAACATTCTGGGCACTTCAGCTTTGTAGAAGTGGTCAATTTTTGCAAACTGATAGGTCCAAGATCAACTATATTACAGACGGATTATATGTAGCAGTGCTATTAGATGAATAAATACATCTCAATAGTAAGAAACGCTTTTTCCGATATTCTCATAGGATAATGCTATAGTAATGTACGTCTATTAATCATTAACGCACATATTACGATTAATTTATATTTAGAATATGGACATTATATATTCAGTTGTTTACATGTAGCCGAGACATCAAGAAGTCTATTAAATAAGAGAATATTATAATGGCGACGAAGATAAATGTATTCTATTAAACGAAACGATGGTGGAAGAGCAGGTAGAGCCTCGACCACTGCAGCAACCGGCTGTACAGATCATGCAATCTGTAACAATAACTCCAATGCCAGAATTTTGCCCAGATGCAAAAATCGGAACAAGCCTTTCGACAAGATGGAACAATTGGCAGTCAGACTTCGAAATGTATATAACCGCAAGTGGAATAACGGATCCAAAGCGAAAACGTGCACTCTTGCTATATCAAGCCGGACCAAGAGTTTGCGGGATTTTTAAACAAATCCCCGAGACAGGAACTGATACGGACTACAACATCGCGAAACAGAAATTAAAGGCTTACTTCGACCCTCAAAAGAATCGGCGGTACGAAGTTTATCGTTTTCGACAAACAACTCAAGAACACAATAGGGCCATTTATACGGAACAAAATAAGTCGCCACTTACATAAGACGCGACTTAAATAAGCGGAGTTATCGCATAAATGATTCTCTACGGCTTTGGTCTTATTTATTTGCTATAGCTATAATGTTGTTTTGGTTGTTCTTGTTTTAATATGCAAGCCTAATACTTTTACGTTGTTTCAAGTTTCTGGCATGTGTAGTTAGACTTTTTGTCCAAAATTTCTTATTTAAGACGCAACTTACATAAGAACAGCTAAAAGACCTGTTCTTATGTAAGACGCGTCTTATCCAAGACGCGTCTTAAATAAGAATTTTGTACCTTTTAAACGACAAACTCGCATCTTACTTAAGTCGCGTCTTATGTAAGTCGCGTCTTATTTTGTTCCGTATAAATGGCCCTAATGAGACATTAGATCAATTTCACACCAGACTTAGAACAATGTCAGAAACCTGTAAATTCGCAGACGTTGAATTTGAAATCGAAGAACAAATCATTATAGGCGGAAATTCATCGAAAATACGAAAGCGAGCACTGTGTGATCCTACATTTGACTTAAAATCAATGCTTTTAGAAGGACGTCGTGACGAACAGAGCAAGTACCAAGCTCAACAAATCGAATCTAAAGAACAAACTGACGGTGAGGCTAATAAATTAGAACAAAAACCTAATAACGGTAATATTTCGAACAGTAGTAATATTATTTGCAGAAATTGTGGGCGTGCTTATCCACACACAGGGGCATGTCCAGCGAAAGGAAAAACCTGTAATAATTGTGGAAAACCGAATCATTTCGCTGCTGTTTGTCGAGGAAAACAAAAACAAACGCGATCACTGACATACTCAAACAAAAAGCATGCACAAAGAAATTTAAAAACATTAGATACAAGATCAAACTCGAGTTCCGATGAAGTCTATTTATATACCATGACAAATACAAAGCACAATAACAAGGTCAATGTTAAAGTAGGCGGCGCCAAATTTCAAACAACAATTGACAGTAGCGCGACAATAAATGTGATCGATCATGACACTTTTAACAAAATGCAAGACATAAAATTAACTTGCACGAACACGAAAGCTTTCGCGTATAATACGAAATCACCAGTTGAATTTTTGGGAAAATTCGAAGCGGTAATCGAAACACGAAAACGAATATCTGTAGCCACATTCTATATCGCTAAAGCTGCGAACTGTGGAAACTTACTTTCTCTTTCTACTGCACAAGAACTCGGACTTATTAGTTTGCATCTAGACAAACTGACATCAAAGGATGCCGCACTAGAAAACATCCTTCAAAAGCATTCTAAAGTTTTTTCCGATCTTGGAAAATTGAAGGGAGAAAAAGTCAAACTAGATATAGACAAAACTAAAATTCCGAAAGCACAACCCCAAAGGCGCATACCCTATCACATTCGAGAAAAAGTGAAAAATGCGATAACTGAATTTGAAAATCCAGATGTCAGTGAAAAAGTGCCAGAAAACGAAGCTACTCCTTGGGTTTCACCCATTGTGGCTGTTCCCAAAAAAGACGGACAGGTTCGCATATGTGTCGATATGCGGCTTGCAAATGAAGCTATAAGATGAGTACGCCATCCTATACCAACAGTAAATGATGTTAGTTTTGCCCTGAATGGAGCAAAATTTTTCTCGAAACTTGATTTGAGTCAAGCGTATCATCAGTTAGAACTGGATGAACAGTCTCGTTATATAACAACCTATACAAACGCTGCAGCGGAGATATTTCAGTACACACTCCAAACTGCACTGCAAGGGCTTAAAGGTGTCAAGAACATAGCTGATGATATCATTGTATTCAGCTCAACAAGAACTGAACATGACGCTAATCTTGACAAATGTCTACAACGACTTGCAATGAAGGGCTTACGACTACACCGAAGCAAGTGTAATTTCCTTAGTACTACATTGTCATTTTTCGGACAGGTCTTTTTGAAAGAAGGTACTCATCCTGACCCTAGGAGAGTAGCTGATCTATTAAATGCACCTCAACCAAATAATGCAACCAAATAATGAAGTCAGGAGCTTTCTTGGCATGGCCAACTATAGTAGTAAGTACATTCGAGATTTTGCAACACTAACTGCTCCCCTTCGTGACCTGACGAAAAAGGATGTTTGTTTTGAGTGGACTCAAACACACCAAACTGCTTTTGAAAAGCTGAAAAACACGCTTGCAATTGCTCCATGTATGTCATATTTCGACAAAAACAAACAAACCTTTGTGACAGTTGATGCTAGTCCTGTAGGAATTTCTGGAATTCTTTCTCAGAAACCAAGAAACGGTGACGTAGACAGTCAACAGATAATTGCATATGCCAGCCGAGCGCTGACTGATACAGAAAAGAGATACTCCCAGATGGAAAAAGAAGCGAAATTATTTATGGCCAACGTACAGCCAAAACATCTGCACGAATTGAAAGATGGGTGCTTCGCCTCCAACCATATACATTTAAGATAATTTATAAATCAGGTGCCAGCCACCCTGCGGACTATCTTTCTCGTCATCCAACAAACGAAAGCAAACGAAAACAGGAGAAGACGAGGGACAATATATTAATTTTATAACTCAGAACAGTGTCCCTAAGGCGATGACATTACAAGAAATAATCAATGCAACTAACGCAGACGCGGCACTCCATGATGTGATTAAAACAAACAAATGGGATTCCCCAATTGTAAAACCGTTCAAAGCCGTAAAAAACGAACTTACGTCTACCACACACGGTGTTATACTTCGAGGAACACGGATTGTCATTCCTGCAGCTCTACAACAACGTGTAATAGATATAGCACATGAGACACACTTAGGAATAGAGAAAACGAAGTCTCTAATTCGTGAAAAAATCTGGTTTCCGCAAATTGACAACCAAGTAAAAAACACAATTGCTAAGTGCACCACTTGTCAAGCTGTCGGACAGGCGAATCCTCCAGAACCATTACGTATGACCGAAATGCCAGAGTTACCATGGAGAACTGTCCACATAGATTTTTATGGTCCACTACCATCGTCTGAATATCTGTTAGTGGCGGTAGATAAATACTCCAGATTCCCAGAGGTTGAGATAGTTCATTCAACACGAGCCTCAACAGTCATTCCAAAACTTGACAAAATGTTCTCAGTCCATGGCATTCCTGACACCATTATATCTGACAATGGCCCCCTTTTAACGGAGACGATTATGCACGATATCTGAAAGCCCTTGGTATTCAAGCTAAGTTTTCAACACCCTACTGGCCCCAAGGTAATGCTACAGTTGAACGATTTATGCGACCGTTAGGAAAAGCGCTTAAGACAGCGACACTCGAAGGACGACCATGGAAACAAGAATTGAACCGTTTTCTTTTACAATATCGTACCACTCCACATTGCACTACAGGAGTACCTCCATCAGAACTGTTGTTTAACCGAGTGATAAAAGGAAAATTACCAGTAATAAACAGCAAGAAGATCGTCAATCGACATAAAGAAGCTCGAGACAATGAGAAAACACGACAAGAACGCAACCGAGAATATGCAAATCAAAGGAGAAACACAAGAAAAAGTGATCTACAAGTTGGAGATTATGTACTGGTTAGACAAGAAAAGAAAAACAAGCTAACTGCGAATTTTAATCACAAACCGTATAAAGTGATAAAGAAAACTGGTTCAGAGATACTTGCCCAAAGTAAAGATGGTCATATTGTGAAACGGAACGTGTCACATTTCAAGCGAATAAATAAACCACGAGAAGAAGACACTGATGATGAAGGTTTCGATTATGAAGAAAACTCGCAGAACAATCAGCCATCCATCAGTAATGAAAACAATGCACCAAGAAGATCAAGCCGAATTCGAAGACCACCGAATCGATACGGACATGAATATCCATCAAATCTAATAAACTAACATAACAATGAAATAGCTAAATAACTTCAAATTTAATTAAACATTTTGATATTTGACAATCAAGTTAAAACAAAGGGAATGGTATAGTAATGTACGTCTATTAATCATTAACGCACGTATTACGATTAGTTTATATTTAGAATATGGACATTATATATTCAGTTGTTTACATGTAGCCGAGATATCAAGAAGTCTATTAAATAAGAGAATATTATAAAACTGGTGTATATTTCAATAAAACCACATGTGTAACGTCATTGTAAATCTTGTGTGTAAAGCGTGTGTAACAGTGTTTCATGTTTGCAAGAGGTTCTATTTCAACCTGAAGGATAAAACGAAAGCGAATTTCGAGTAGCATTGTGCATGTTTCAAGTGTAGTTATGAACGTGTTTTAAAAACCGATTTACTTGAGGGTTTTTTCGGCAAGTAATGACATCACCTTGTCAGACCACGCACGGGGACACATGAATGGACAGCAACTAATGGCGGACATGTACTGTACCATTACTATATTGAGTGTGTTCACAAATAAAGTTTTCCAGATATTACACGCCTTATACCCTACTATTGTACATAAATACTTTTAACAACAGGTACAGTACTGGACAAGCATTAATTCAATCTGCTATGTACGTGCTTCCAAGAATAACAGCAAACAGATTAAAGTAGGACCCTAACAAAGCTATGCAGTGCTTAGCAGAATTTCATTCATGGCTAACGCCATAAGCAGCTACTTATGATCCCTGGAAACTGCTACAATTTTTCCACATGATGCAGAAACTATTGATCACAATATTTCACAAGTTGACCATACACTTAGGCTACTACGAAGGCCGATTACCACTGCAGTAATTTTCCTTTGACCCATTCGCACATCTTATTTCCTGCCAATTCGGTACATTTGATTTTATTCTTCTGCTAGTAGCCAACCTTTGAATGGAGGTAAGCATGGGAATCAACGGGGACCACCAAGCGAATTAACACTAGCAGTCTGGGGATGAGAATGAATCCTGGTCAAACTCCAACGGGGGTACGACTTACGATTACTAAATTTTAACCCTCGACCGCCCCTTCCTCCAAAAAGCCGCTTATTAAAAAACAGCCAAATCTTAAGTGTAAATTACAGTTTTGTCAGAAATTCAGGCAATCGAATATAGTGATGTTTAGATTTGGCTTTCACTACCATTGAGAGACCTTAACCAATCAGATGCGTTTAATATACAAGATTAAAACACCACAATAAATAAATAACACGGAATGTGTGCACGAAAAATATTTAATCTGTAAAAATTATCATAATATTACAAAAACTACAAAATCTCAAACTAAAATCTTAAATTTTAACGATCTATTTACAGCCATAAGCTTGCAATTTCAACATCAAATGGTTACTTTCTACTTTCTATATTTTTGCCCTAATGTGATTGTTCATCGCATTTTTTCCCGATACTATATTACTTACAGTAATGTTATATATATGATAGCCAATATGCAGTAACCAACTTTACTATATTTACTTCTTTATTCATCATTCATCAAGGTTCTAAACATGCAAGGTTCAATCTCCTTTTATCAACTAATTTAAGACATGTAAGGCAGCCCGGCAGTAGTAACAAGAAGTACAAAAATAAATCGAATGTTAGTTTTCGGCAATCCATTTGCTCCGTTTTCCATCTTTTCAACTCTGTTCTTTAAATCTTGCATTTCTCGCTTCTGCTTCGCAATCATCTGCGAATCCAGCTTTTTCTCAGCTTCCAGTGTCGCAATTCTTTCTTTCATGCTTTCCATTTTTGAGTCATGTTCCCTGTCTTTTTCTTCCTTTAAATCTTGCATTTCTCGCTTCTGCTTCGCAATCATCTGTGAATCCAGCTTTTTCTCAGCTTCCAGTGTCCCAACTCTTTCTTTTATGCTTTCCATTTTCGAGTCATGTTCCCTGTCTTTTTCTTGGAACTTTGATTTCGTTTTCGAGAAATCGTATTTCATTTCTTTCTGTTCGTTGATATCATTGTTCATGCTTTTTTGAAGCTCTTGTAATTCTTGCTTCTGCTCCCCAATCATTTGCAAATCCAGCTTTCTTTCAGCTTCCAGTTTCGCAATTCTTTTTTTCATGCTTTCCATTGTTGAGTCATGACCGGAAATTGCTAAGTCGTGTTTCCGGTCTTTTTCTTGGAACTGTGATTTCGCTTTTGAGAAATCGTCTTTCACTTCTCTCTGTATGTTGATATTATTGTTTATGTTTTTTTGAAGCTCTTGTTTTATACCGTCCACCTTTACATCTATTTTTGCCACGGACGAAAGAAGAGATCCAATGGCATCTTCAAGTGCTTTGTGCCAAGTTTTGTTGGCTAGTGCGATTTGGTTCTCAACGTTCTCTTGAAGTCTTTTTTCGACAGTTTTCTCCGAGAACAAGAAGTCTGATTTATATGCCATTTTGAAATGCAAAGTTTTGTTTTGCTGCACCATCAATTTTACGATATCTTCGACTTCTGAGTTCGTTTGATTCCAGTGTTTCCACAGTTCGCTAACATTGGTCGAGGTTGAATTTCGTAGTACATTTAGCTCTTGCCTTAGCTCGTTCACGGCTGCAACAACGAAGGGTAGCACATCTCTACGAACAGAGTAATTCAATTGCGTCAGTTGCGTTTGAAGACGCATTAGTTTATTATTAGTATCATTCAAATTCCAGCGCAAACGAGACATTTTCGAGTCCAAGGAGCTATTCGCTATTAGAACAACTGCGCTTAGGTTTCCAACGGTGAAAACAAGAACGTTCAAGTGGTCCTTTATATCTTCAAAGCTTTGTCGCAATTCATGTCTAGTGTTTGGGGCAGATTTATCCTTCGTCCTCATCCGTTGAATTTCGCCGTCAATACGAGCGCTGATTCGTGGTATGAAACGGATTTCGTCTTTTGCGTCGTTTAGCCTCTGTTTGTTAAACTCGTTTACTTTCTTAAGTAAAATGATTGAACAGAGAAATGCGAAAAAAGCTAGACAAAGTGCAACACCGATCACAATGCCCAACAAGATACGTTTTATGGTACATGATGCTGTTAATTTTCCTTCTGTTAAATTTACATGTACTTGTGATTCTTCCGGATCCATTGTGTTCACTTTCGTATACTCTTGTAGTTTTGCCATTGTGCTTGTTTTGGGGACCTAAACACCCGACTACGAACGATGTAGGCTGTATTTTACTTAAAAATCAACATCGTCAACAAGTATGTGTTCACTCGTGCAGCTAGCTGATTGGACTGACTAGATGGAAGGGAAAGTCCCGCTAGGGGAAGCACCTCTGCAGAAAAAACGAGTCATCAATTTTGGAAGGATTTTAGAGATTTGAGATTTTGATGAGAGATTATAATTTTTCAGTAATTTTTCGGTAGAGTTTTGTGTTTGAATGATGTCTTGTATAACAGAGATGTTATTGCTATAAGCTACTAATAGCAAAACCCACTAATCTTAAACACGGAATAGGAAATGATACTTATATTTGACGTAAGAATTTACCCATACATTTAGCTAACACTTATTCAAACTTCTGCTATGTTGATCAACCTCGTCTCCAGGGTCTTCATAGTGGTGCATGTACATGGGGTAAGGACGAAATTTGGTAAAATGTTTCTCGATTTAGTAACTTTCAAACAACTGCTAGAAAAATCTGGGCACATTTACGGAGCTAGAAAATGTTTGCCGGCTGGCCAACAACAGTGGCGTAGCCAGGGCCACATTTTTGGAGGGGCGAAGTGAAAACCAAAAGCATGGCTCGTTCCGGGCATGCATGTTCCCTCGGCAAAAGTTTGAAATCTGGAGTTCCTGAAATGCAATTTCAAGCAGTTTGGTGTGACATTTTGGAGAATTCCAATGATTATAAAGTACATCAAAGACATGATTTTTTATGATCTCAAAAACGTACCTTTTCCCAGACATTTGTTTTCGGAAATAAATAATTGGAAAAGTCATCTTGGAAAACTGGAGGAGGGGTCCGTGTCAGCTTATTTCCCCTCTATGATGCTGGGAGGAAAAAACTCAATTTCATTTTAATCGGAATGTTGCATTTAGGATGGTTTTTGTGGCGATAAATGTCGCCCATAAACTACGCCACTGCTTACGATTCTGCGACTTGAAACACAACCTTTTACGATTCTGCTCGACCAATAAACATAGTATATATTATAAGTGAACGTAAGGAAACCTAAACTAACTTAAAGTTTCAAGTTCCGAGTTTAATATCGATGTTGATAATGGATAGCTAGCTATTTCGGTGCTAAACTGCTTTTCTCACCGATAGTGGTTCAGTATACAACAGTACTAGACAGTAGAAAATGAAAACTAATCTAACTTTCTAGTTCTGATACTGCATAGCTCTATCAGTTCTAAATTGAATATTGAGGTTAGTTGTGTTTGGTTGAGTCAGGGACTCTGAAAGAACTCTATCAGAGGTACAGGGATGTACAAATAAAAGGCACTTGCCATTGTGGCACAAACACACCCTATTTCACGTAGTTGTAACAGTTAAAATTCGTAAACATTAACAGTTAAAATTCGTAAACATTAATTTATTTAGTGATTCGTGAGAAGCGTAGATGTTAAGTAGGTCCTACAAGGTCAAGGATCTTTTTGTAGTTTATTACAATGGTATCAAGATAACGAAATATCTAAATTAAGCAAAATAAAAAAAACCAAAAAAAAACATACGCGATAGGGAATATCTTTTTATCTCCAAATTACGGAAAATTATCAATTAATTTAAAAATGCTTTTAGCTTTTGGCAATAGATTAAAGTGTATAATTACTTATAGCAGACAAGCTGTCTGTATATTTACAACATCTCTCCTTGGGAGATCGAATTCAAATGATTTTAAAAATAACCTCTTTATTCTAAATCATCAACATGTTATCTAAATTAGGCGACGGGCAGGGTTGCAAAATAATAATGTGAATTATGGCTTTTAATTTTCAAACTGGAAAATATATAAATGATGTCATTCAAAATCGGCTGCTCAACTCCTATTTCCTACTGACTAGTTTGTCAGTGGCGTAACAACAGCTATTCGAAGCATTTTAGGGGTGAAATTTTGCAGAATTCCGAGGATTATAAAGTACATCAAAGACATGATTTTTTACCAGATATTTCTCTTCGGATCTAAATGAATTGCATAGAAAAGTCACCTCGGAAAACTGGAAGAGGAGTCCGTGTCAGCTTATTTTCCTTGTGTGCGTGATGCCGATCGGGGGCAATAACCAATTTGATCGGAAATTTTGCATTTAGATAATTCTATGAGACGCATTTCTCGCATTCTCAAAATTGCATTACTTTTCATAAGATACATAATAAATTTGAGAAAAAATATTCAATGCTATGGTAATGATACACATGCCAATTTAACAGTTGAAAATCTAAACTAAATCCATTCTTCTTGGAATCATATATACAAATGCTTTAACGAGAGTTTACACATGAAGCTCCTCCAGTAAATCGTCGTTGTCTTAGATCGAGACTTTAACTTCGAGAATGTAATGTGTATCCCCCCCCCCCCCAATTTCTCTATGGATTTAGACTTTTTGAGAGAAGCCATCATAATCCCTTATTGCTAAGCCAATTTTTCAGTTATCAGCAAAAAGGGTACTAGATAAATTTGATTTCAGTCCACTTTGGTTCCAAAGGCCATTGAGACACATAAAAGGAAAATCCAAGATACCTAACCCTTTGATGAAGGATAAGTGTACAATAATCAATTTAATCATGAACTAAGAAATAAATTGTAATCATATCTTAATCTTATATTGTTTTGCTTTAATTTTCAACTTTTAAGTAATTTGATATGTTTGCGAAGAAATAAAGAAAGTGGCCACACGTCAACCACAATGAAGCATGCACCACCAAAAGCAAACAAGGTCCTTAACGGCGGGACCCCTCCCCTCATCCTGATCTTCGCATTTCTCAGTCACTTCACCACGGGGAAGCCCAGATCGGACATGAGATTCAATGTCAATAATAATGGTGAGCCCCTTACTTTCACCTTGATGTTGTTTCTCTAGCTTTTTTGGGAGCCTTTATCTCCAAGAAATTGCACTTTCGTCATCCAATTTTGGCCACAAAGGATTTGCACAATGAATCAATTAAACAGACATACAGTAAATGCATTCATGTTTGTTTTGTTTTGACAATAAACAAATGCATATGCTGCAAACTATAAAATTTCACCATCACTGTTTTAAATGACATGCAATTAACTTTCCTTTTCTCAATTGACAATCAAAGGCTGTTGAAGCCGACTCACAGGTGAGATAAAATGAAAGTGACAGAAAGAATTAGACCAGTTTGCAGTTGTTCTTGCAAATGTGGGCACCGTGCTAAATTTGCCATTAGACATGCTTCTTTTGCCAAATCAAAGGAACGAATGTGTGCTCCAGCCCGATTTCTGGTTCTGAAAGGCCGCATTCACAGGCAAACAGTGTGTGCAAAGCAGGCTGGTCATTTCCCATTGTTCAACATTTAAGTAACCACAAAGACTCACAGATGTTGTTTCGCAACATCCATGAGCAAAAAATCAGTTCACGTCAATAATCAATTGACAATCAATGAAAGGTCATATTACAAGTGATTAATTGGTCATTGGTTTCCAATACCAATTGATTTATTGATATTGATTACCAGATTGCCCACTTTGCAGAACGTGGCACAAGTGTACCAGAGGGCAAATATTCTCTTTTGAACAAAATATAGCGCACTTGACCTCAGTGCTTTTGTTAGCTTGATCCCTCAAGCAGTGGCATAATGGAAGAAGAGGGGGCCCTTGGCCACATTTGGTGTGGGGGCCCCTACAGGTTGACTGTCATTGTTTGACTGAGATATAGTTTTATATTTATATTGAATATTTATAGAATGTGCTGGAAAATTCTGTGTCTATAACAATAACAGTCCCCAACACATGTAACAACTAGTAAGAATAACTTTTGTTTTATTTGAGATGGAATAAAAGAATCAGCTACCATTGTCGATAGAAGCTTTATATTTAACATAAGATTATATTAATTTTGCATTTTCCAATGGATTCTTCTTTTGACCAGTTTTCTAATTTATGGGTGATAGACCGTGGCTGATGGGGCCCCTAACTGTCGGGGGCCCTTAGTTTTTGAACTAACCCTACCTAATGAGCATTACTACCGAATGAGATAGTGACTTGGAAATCAAGTTGTAGGAAGACAGCTGAGGTTAGCAGGTGATATTTGTAAGCATTGCAAGACAGATCTATGGAGAAAGTAGATTGATTCTGCATTTAATGGCTGCTGTGTTGCAGGGTCTTAGCTAGAAGGCCGTGTTGGCCGTGTTTGCACGGCTAAAAATGGAAAAACACGGCAAAATAAAACTAACACGGCTTGGTTATTTAATATAAAGCCGTGTTGCTGTCGGTTTAAAACATGAAATTAAAGACAAAAATTAGCGATAATATGTATTTAAATATACTATTATTAATATGCCTAAATCCACTAATATTTATTTCTAAATACTTTACAAGAAAGATACTGAATTTACCCTCGTCAATTTATAAAATCTGTGGTTTTGATGGATGTTTACAAAATATAAATATGGCGTCCTCATGTGAGGCTACTTCATGTAAACTTTAGTGTTTATCAATTTAAAGTCTCACATGGCCACATGGCGGGAAAACGCGGGAAAAATTTATAGCAATATGGCGTCACAGAAACGAGACATAAGAGCTTTTTTCACTTCTGCCCAAAGGTATTTTATTTATATCTTGTACTGACGTTCTACTCAAACACTGAAATAAGTTTTCTTGAATATTTAATAAATTATTATCTGACACCATTTGCATTTACAATCATTTACATAACAAAACATCAATAAATTTGCATGTTTGCATAATTGCATGTTGAATGCACTCTTGATTCTACAATCTACAGTATATCATTTTGGATAATTAACAGGCCCGAAGCACTGGAAGCAGTGGAAGGAATATCAAGAAATTCGGATAATTCTGTCGATGAATTCAACGATCATCTAGATGAAGATCATGAAGTTGCAGTGAACTTGGAAATGGACTCTGATATGGTAATGATAGTATTCTTTAAAACTTTCGTTTTCAACTTTTCATAGATAAGCCCATCGAGAACTAGGAAAGGCTACCTCGTGAATTTTCTTTCTAATTGCCATTGTCCTAATTTCCTACTGTCTGCTGAAATAACAAAATTTCAAAATTAATATTTTCATTTTACGAGTGCGTCAGCGACGAGGAAGAAGGTCAACCACTGCTTAAAAGAATGAATAGTTTACCTCCCAGAAAGCAAAGAAAAAAGGCAAGAGCACCTCCCGTATTTCCTAAAAAATGGCTTTCGAATCCTAAATATAAAGAATGGCTACGTTATGATGTGCAACATAACACAATGTGGTGTGATTTTTGTCGAAGTAACAAGATATGTGGAGTGTGGGCTGAGCAAGGAACACAAAACTTCAGGTGATTATATTTCTATCTGGCAAAAAACGTACGAATCCAACATTTTTTTTAAAATTTTAGTTCTCAACAAATTACAGGAAAAAAACTCTTCTTGTCCACATGGCTAGCAATGATCATGCAAGATTTGCATTGGCCCGTAATCCAGCGCAATCCACAGTGGTGAAAACCAGGGAAAAAATGAAAAAACAGGAAGCGCGTTCTTATAAATCAGCTTTAAGAACAGCTTTCTCAACAAATTACAGGAAAAAAACTCTTCTTGTCCACATGGCTAGCAATGATCATGCAAGATTTGCATTGGCCCGTAATCCAGCGCAATCCACAGTGGTGAAAACCAGGGAAAAAATGAAAAAACAGGAAGCGCGTTCTTATAAATCAGCTTTAAGAACAGTCTACTGGATTTCTAGTGAGGAAATTCCTAACTGCAAATATCCAAGCCTTCTTCAGTTCCAACGTGAGCAGGGTGTCAAGGACATCATTCAAATGAATCGAGGAAAGAATTGTAAAAAGGAAAGTCCAGAATCCTTTCACGAGCTCCTCCACTCATTAAGTGAGGTATGTAATAGTTTTTTTTCAGTTAGTAGTTATATTGTTAATTAATGTTGTGGAGTCAAATTATATATTGTATGGAATTACAGGTTTTCCTGAGAAAAATTCTCAACCACCTTAATTCTTCGCCCTTCATTGGCCTTGGTATCGATGAGTCCACAGATAGGTCACAGGAAAAGCATATAGCTGCTGTAGTTAGATATGTCGACTCCAACGAAACGAAGATCAAGACCTCATTTCTTAAATTATCAGTTATTACAAGCGGCACTGCTCCAGCAATTGTTGAAGCTGTCAAGAAAATCCTAGGAGATTTTAGCATTCCTGTGAACAAGGTACATTACATTTACATAATTGAAATGAGTACTCAGGAAATATTTGACCAGAGATTAGTGATCTCTTATTAATAATATTTTAAAAAGATTATGAAGTACAGTTGTGAATTTATACAACATTAATACATTCTATAGCTCACAGGTTTAGGTATAGATGGGGCATCTGTGATGGCAAGTGATATGAATGGTGTATTGGGACTTCTGCAGCGAGAGAACCCATTTCTAATTGGTATTCACTGCATTAACCACAGACTTCACCTTGCTGTTTCCAAGGCAGCAAAAGATATAAAGAATGTGAATACACTATCCACTATACTCAGCACTATTTACCAGCATGTGAACAACTCACCTAACAGGCTTCAAAAGTTTAAAAATTTGGCTGATGTGCTAGGTGCGATTAATCATGACAATGCACCTGAAGAAGGAAACGAGAACATTGCACCATCCTTAAAGTATCTAAAGTTCAAGCGAGTAAGAATTAATATAGATGAATATTATGAATTAATATAGCAGATCCTGGACCATTGAAGAGGGAAACTGGATGATTAACTTGTTTTCTTTTTAGATTTTTGATATAAGGTGGTTGTCTGTTGGGGAAGCAGTAAAGGCAGTGATTCATAATTACCACCCCCTGCTTATTCTGCTTGAAGAAGAAGCTGCTAACGATGAGCCTACTTCGATGGGACTTTTGGAAAAGCTATCCTCGTATAAATATGTAGCTCTACTCCATCTCTTGGGTGACGTCGTGGGAGCTACAAATCACCTCTGCAGAATTTTTCAGTATCGAGATATTTCATTTTCTACATTGCAAAGTCAGGTACTGTAACTAAAATTTATAAAGTTGTTACTATAATTCATAAGAGACTAACTAAGATGAATAAATATCAATTTAATTACTTTAGCTACCAATATTTGTTGAGATATGAAGAATCAACCTGGAAAGTATCTTCAGATGTTTCTTGAGTGTGTGGAAGAAGGATCTGACGAGATAATTTTTGAAGGAGTTCACCTAAAAACTAATCCTCATCGAAACGAAAGAATGAATCAGTTGGAAGAGTTTGAGACAGACAGGCAAGCATTCATTGATGCCCTGGTAAACAACATCACATCAAGGTTCCCCAATGTTCAACTACTTTCTGCTTTTCAGGTAGTTAATATCAATCATTGTAAAAAAAATAGTTTTTTAGTTCAGTATATTTTTAGTATACATATATATGTAGTATAAGGTGGACGAAAAGCCTTAGCAAGGTTAACAGCTCAAATGTAAATTGAAAAACGAAGTCAAATAGAAAAACAGTTAATCAGCTTTTATTTATTATCCAGCATCCCGTAGTATCTAGTGTCTCATTATTTTATAGATATTTGATCCTTCTGCTTACCCAGAAAACCTTCAGCAACTCGCAGGATGGGGTTATGACCATCTCAAAAACCTGCTCGATTTCTATGGCGAACCTAAGCGTTTGGAGAATCAAGTCATCCAGGCTTTGGTGAAACCAGAAGCTGCGGAAGAAGAGTTCCTGTTTTTCAAACGGCTTGTTTACCAAAACAGGGGAGAAGATCGAAACGAATATGAGCAGCTGAAGTTCTGTTTTTACAAACCGCAAGAATTATTTACTAAGCTATTTGGTGGTGGCAATGTAGACAACAAAATGATCTATCCATGCACGTACGTTTATTCCATTAGCATCATATTAAATTCCTAAATCCTAGAAACAGTTTACTAATACTACCAGTTGCCATATAATGTGAATACAATGTTTGCTCTTCCCTTCTCTAGAAATATACAAGCTTATGGTCTTGACCTTGACAACGATGCCTTCAAATGCAGAGGCTGAACGTGTATTTAGCGTTCAGAATAGAGTCAAAACCAAGCTGAGAACAAGGCTTGGGATAAATATACTGGACGAGCTTGTGAGAGTGTCATATTCTAAGACATCAGGAGAGTCCCTTGATTTAGATACTGCTTTAGCTATATTTAACGAGAAGCCACACAGGTGGTACTAGATACCAAAACTATATTTACTGTATTAGTGTATGTTGTATAAATTGACCATTTGCGTAATAGACTAAATTTGATCTCAACAAAAATTTCATTACAGCTTGAAAGAGCATCACAAAATTAGTAATATTCCAAAGTTTCGTTGCAAAATGTTGTAAAATGTGGAAAATATAGCCTTGCGAAATTTGCAATTTTCAGTCATTTTAGATTACAAACCGGAAATTGACAGCCTCGAAGGGTTTGGGGCTGTCAATTTCCCGTTTGTAATCTAAAATGACTGAAAATTGCAAATTTCGCAAGGCTATATTTTCCGAATTTTACAACATTTTGCAACGAAACTTTGGAATATTACTAATTTTGCGATGCTCCTTCAAGCTGTGATGAAATATTTGTCTAGACTTGTTTAGTTCAAAATTTAGTCTATTACACAAATGGTCAATTGAATAAAAGTTCTGTTTTACATGTGTTGTTGCCTTGTTGGTCACAGAAGGTATTAGCACATTTAGCAAGTTATGTGATAAAACATTAAAAGTCTTTGGCTGAAACTTTGGAATGCATAAAACTTTCACTAGTGCTATTCTGGGTAAGCATGTGATTTATCACCAAATGCACCATTGATAAGATTTTGTTTCACTCACTACTCTCAGTACTCTGGTTAGCGAGCGAAACATGATTGATATACCTGGTTGCAGTGAACGAACAAACATTAACAAGGTCTTTTAAAAACCTGAACACTTTCATAAAATGTGCTCTTAGAATACTGGAAACGTCATTTCAGAGATGCAAGTCTTTAAAAATTTCCTGGGGGGGGGGGTGTGTTCCCGGAGCCCCCAGAATTATTGTGCCTACGGCACTCGATGAGTACACTCCCAAAAAAATTTAAAACACGCCCAAAATTGGAAATCCTAGCTAAAACCCTGGTAAGAGAGCTGCACTTGAAGTGATTTTTACAACTTTTCAGGTGCACACCTGATGATTTCAAATGCATCGGCACCTCGGATATCTGGTTTAGCGCACCAGAGTTCTCGTCAAAATGTGCCACGTTGTGCAAACTGGCAGATTTCATCCACTACGGCATGGCATGTAAGTGCTGTGCACCGGTACCACTGTACAGCACTATATTTACTAGTATTTGGTGCACATGTCCGGTGCACAAAAGTCTCATTCCATACAGGGTCATTTCATTGATTACCGTATGTATGCCAGGTAGCACCATATCACATAATCTCCCCCCCCCCCATCACATGATTCACATAACTTCCCCAGATTATACAACTAAACAAATAAGATAATGCAGGTATCAGCGGCTTTCCCAGGGGGTCGACCTCCAGGCAACTCACGGGCAACCCCCGGGCATGGCACGGAATTTGTTTTAAAATCACGACCCGGGATTTAGCCAACATTTGTATTTTGAAAATTAACCCCGGGGGCAAACGCCCGGGATTTGCATATGGACTGCTGCTATATCGGTCAGCGGTGATTCATCAAAAAAATTCTTAATTATGATTTTTGAAGACGCTTCGAACCTTCGAAGTTCGAAGCAAATTCGAAGCATTTCGAAGCACATGAACAATATACCGTTGATTGCAACTATAAAGCAGAAACATGTCATGAGAAAACATGTCCAATTGGCTGTCAAACATGATTTGTTTGGACTTGAAATTTGGATTTGAAATATTGACACTCACAGTCAACTGTCAATATTTCAAATTTAGAAACACATTCATATTGGGCGGGGATTAGCTTGCAAACACTAAATCCGTGATTAAATTCGTCTGAATTAAATTCGACGTATGAAACAGGCCTTATATTTTGTGTTTATAGTGGACAAATTCAGTATTGCAGTTTGCAATGTTTGTACTAACTTTGTTACGTTTTCGCGGAAAAAATAATTGTAAACCGTCTAATGTTTCCAGCAAAATCATGTAAAGTTTGAAGTCCAAACATGTTATGTTTCATGTCCAATTAGCCTGCGTAGCCGGCAGTTTTAAGGGTTGGGGTTGAGGCGCGGGCAGCGAAAATTAGGGAGGCGAGGCAAACCGCTGGCTACGCAAGCTATGTCCAATTTATAGATTGCGTTTTCTCTGCCTTGTACCCAGGCGCTTTGGTTTGTACACGTGGGACGGCACGCGTCCCACGCAAAGGCCACGCGAGCAATAGAACAACATACCGCCTGGGTACGATGCAGGCGTTTTCTCATGACGTGTTTCCGCTTAGTAGCAATCGATGGTAGGTGAATGTAATTTAATCCTTTTATTTATAAATGAATAATTAGCCATCTATCCTCAATAAAAGTTGGAAACACCAGAATAATTGTTTGAAACTATAAAGGACACAAACTTTTTAAACGTTTTGTATCGGATACTGATTTATTAAATAGGTTAAAATAGCAAACATATTAATAACAAATGTCCCGATATAAAATTGTGTATGAATTTTTAGTTAAAAAATATCTTCTTTACGGCCTACGCTTCATTGTTTATTGAACGAGATGCCCAAAATTATGTTAATAAGTATATTAACTTACTACAAATTTCTTTGTAAATAACCATTTGTTATATTTGAAATTATTGTTTTCCAAATTTCGCCCCGGAGGTAGGGGCATTTCATTTGCAGTGTTAGCCAGTAACGAAGTAAATTTACTTCGTTACTTTACTTAAGTAAAAAAATCAGTATTTACTTGTAACGAAGTATTTTTTTAATGAAGTACTTTTTACTTGTAACGAAGTACGATTTTTGGTAAATATTTACTTTTTTACTTCGTTACTTTTGTTATATTTTGGAGAAGTAAAAATTTTAAAAAAGTATTTCTTATTAAAACGGACTGGTGGGATTGGGTGGGACTTGGTGGGATTGTGGGAATGTGCTTGGCTCAGGGCTGTTACTTCCGGTTTACTTCCGCCCAAATTTCACGAATTTATATTCTATTTCAGTAGTACTTTTACTAATAAGTATATTTTTCCAGTACTTTTCTTTTACTTAAGTAAAATTTTCAGGCAATACTTTTACTTTTACTTAAGTAAAATTTTCAGGCAATACTTTTACTTTTACTTAAGTAAAATTTTCAGTCAGTACTTTTACTTCTACTTAAGTAAAAATTGAGGTGTTACTTTTCACTTTTACTTAAGTAAAAATTTTGAGTACTTTGCTGAACACTGGGCGTTTGTGACAAAATTTTGCCCCAACCCACGGGCATTAGTGTCCTTTTGTCAAGGCTGTTTTGACAAATCCCCGGGGTGGCCCGGGGGTCGACCCCCCTGGGAAAGCCGCTGATACCTGCATATATAGGCAGTACAGGCTTTTGAGTTTTGATTTTACTGTAGGCCTCTAATAATTTGACAGTTAATTTATTAATTAATAATAAAGTGGTCACATTGTCTGTAAAATGTTACCTTTACTTTCTGATTTTCAGATTCACCAACTCGCTGCTAGAAGTATAAATTCAGAGCACACAAAGAATATAAAAAATATATACAAATATATAGAATATTGGAAGTTCAAAATGGCGGTGAAATTCCAAATCCAAAAGTCATTTCCAGTCCCAACACGGTTGGAAGATCATACCGGAAGATCGAACCCCCTTCCCATCCCCTTCCCGGAAGTATGTACGAGAACTTGTGCAACAATAAATAGCCTACAAGCAGGCAAATTAAGGTGGCCGGTGGTACAGAATAGGGAGTTATGGCTAGTTATCGAAAGTTATTGCAATATAGTTCTTTTTATTTTCAAATAAATTCAAGGATATGTTTACCCGCTTATAATAAGGTAAGTTGTGTGCTTTATAACCTAAATATTATCCCTGTTTGGTCAAATTGGTGTAGTTGTGCGAATGTTCATGAAGTCAATATATGCCCTGAGACCTGACTAGCGTGTTTTTTCTTGCAAGAGAAATTGACTTAATAAACGTATGCTACAGTGTTTACTGTTGTTATGCCCCCTACAATGTTCATCAGGTTGTACATAAAAATAAAATTTCCATATATAAAATATATAAATTTGACCCATGCAAATATTCTTGTGTATCCATTTACAACGTGCAGTTTTCCACGTTTTTGTGGATAACCGCTGGTCGGCGGCCCAACTTGAGATAAAGACCTCTACACGCGTAAAAATCATCATGTTGATGCAAGTTGTTCACAACAGGAGCGAACAATGTTGTGCTGCACCCCATGAACAATATTGTTAACAATGTTGTTGAACCATCAACATTGTTGCAACTTGTTGACAATCATGTTATCAACTTGCAACAATATTGATGATTGAACAACTCGGAACAACTTGTTAACAATATTGTTCACGGGGTGCAGCACAACATTGTTCGCTACTGTTTGAACAACCTGATCAATTTTTACCCGTGTATATAATATGTGATGTCAAACCATGGATTATAAAAAACCGACTCTTTTATAATCGATGGTCAAATTATGCATGTGCCAAGTTCTGTAAACTTTCTGCAAAGGGATGTTATAAATTGGCCAGTCATAGTTGCAAAAGTCCAGATTGCATTATACAGTTTTAAAGATGATGTCCACTCCGTTCTGCGCATCAGTTCTGCTCATAACAAATGGGGATCCCCAGATATAAACATAGCCCAAATTTTGCATCTTTTGAACTTTTTCGAATTGAAACGTAGAGTTTATATGCATTTACAAGCATGGCGAACCAGAAAAGTGTTAGATATTCAGTTAGTATATCATATTTTACAAATATAGCAGTTCAAACGTAAACAAATTTCGCACATGCGCACACAAGTGGACATCATCTTTAAAATACTTGTAACCCACTCAGATGGAAAATTTATATCGTGCAACTCAGGGGCAAAATCCGTGCAATTTTCCTTCTTGAAAAATTCTTGAATTTCATCTTTACAAAAGAGTGGAAACCATGGATTGAAACAGTAGATTGAATATGATGTCCGGCACCAATGAGGATACTGGATGCACTTTTCACATTGAGAATGGTCCACATACACACTTAAGTTGTATTTTGTGCATTTTATGGCACTTTTAATTTTTTAGCTGACTTGCATGACTTTCATTGCAATGAGGGAATGGAGTCTGTAACCACTACTCTCCACAGAGGCTACTCAGTTTTTTAATGGCTTGTCATATAGGCCAGTACATACAGAAAATCATTCCTTAGAATGCTGAAAATAGCATTGGATCAAATAAAAAATACCATACTTGTTCCTTATATGTGTTCCATCGAAATATTCAATCCCTGGGTAAAAGCTAAGAATTTGACTACCCAAGTTAACCCCCTACTTTCCATATGCTTCCACGTCTCCTTCTGTAAACTGTTGGTAGTTTGACAAACACAATTTTGTCTCACACTCCTCTCCACTGGTGCAAGGCTGTGTCTTGTGCATGGATTAATTGTACCAATTTATCATAGACAGATTTTCGGGGGGGGGGGGCGGTTCACTCCCCAAAAAGATTTTGAGCGCCCCTAGAAAGTTTTCCCACCCCTCAGTAATGTAAATGCTCATTGGATTAAATGACAATAGTGTGATTGAAATAAGAATTTTGAAGTAAGTAGGACTGAAAACAAGGATTTTGAACTAAATAAGACCAAAAATCTCAAAATATTGTGGGGACTTTGCCCCTTAATTACCCTCATTAGCAACTGTGCCCCCAGAGCCCTGTGGCAACTTGTTTGGCGGTGCTACGTTCCCCCTCGCTCAACTTCCTCTAAATATTTGCCCCCCCCCCCCAAAGCAAAATCTGAAAATCTGTCTATGCAATTTATTCAATGCATACAGCCTTTCCTCTTCAGTGGGCCAAACTACAATTCCAAATATCAAGTCACTTGCAGAAGAATGTAATTACGACCTCGCACAGAGTTTAAACCAAGATCTTGCCCTGAATCAGAACAATTCATCTTTGTGAAGAGATCGGAGAAATTGTTACCTCCATGCCTACTAACAAGTTCCCTGGAATAGATCAGATCTCATTGCGATTCATTATAGATAGTCTTCCCGCATCTTACCAACGATCAGATCATCACATCCATTATTAACACCTCACTAATTGTTTCCAGAATCCCCCCCCAATTGGAAAATGGCTGTAATCATGTCCATTCCGAAAGGTGGTGACCATGACGACTGACAGGATCTTTTTCAGGGATTTTTTAGGACCGTAAAACGGCCCCAAAAACTCAATCTTGAATTGAGTTTTGAAACTCAATCTTCTCACCAAATGATCCAGTGCAGTAAAAATGAAGTTGTTTGAAAATTCGTGACGTGTGGAAATTTGTTTCTGTTGGAAACCCGACAATCAGGAAAAAATGGCTGGAATTCATTTCACAACAGATGAAAAACAAACGCATTCGCCATCTTTAATGTCTGCTTTAACACATTGCGTCTCAACTACACTTATTGGGTACAGCCTACTACAGGTGTCAGACTCCCGCAGCTGCCCCACACCCCGAGGTTCTTCTTTGCAAAAACGGACCCAAGAGAAAATCCTGAAAAAACCCTGACTGACGAGCAAGCAAGCAACAACAGACGCATCTCGCTTTTGCCAATTTTATGCAAACGATGCATGACCAAATGATTCCTTATTTAGACACAAAACAACGTCTATCTACCCAGCAGAGTGGCAATAGAGGATTTCACATGACAGAAACATCCTTGATCGAGGCTGCGGATTCAATATTAAACGCTATCGATGGAAAAGAGTTAAAAGCCGTTGTCCTGCTAGGGATATAAATAATGCTTTCGATAGTATACTGTAGATCACAAAATTATCCTTCTGAAATTACACGATGTCAGCGTTTCATCTGCTGCCCTTAACTGGTTTTCGAGCTATTTATCGGAAAGATTCCAGATCGTGTCAGACAAGGCAGTATTCTTGGATATACAGGGTGTACAGTATGTTAACGAACAACCAACAATTCTTCAGAGCAGTTTATCCAAGATGCACGTTGATGATAATAAACTATCATACACTTACTTTTCCTATCCAGAATGTGCCTTCGCAATAACAGAGATGAACGAAGATCTGTGCAGAATTCGTGACTGGTGTTGTGACGACCACCTCCTTCTTAATGCATCCAAGACAAAACTTATGGTTTTTGGTAGTCGCCAAATGATTTAGAAAGCCCCAGACTTTCGTCTGTCGTTACGGGGTAAGGAACTTATTACAGTCCAATCAGCAAAAGATCTCGGAGTTACATTTGAGATGTTATTCAGTAGATTAAAAAAATACTTATCTTAGTAATAATAAGTTTAGTTTTCATTAGATCATGACCACATCGACTCAGCCAATCAGAACTCAGTATTTCGGCGGTACTGTCTCCTAGCGACCTTTATAGAGCATGC
>CACRXK020002878.1:0-39818 GCA_902702795.2 Paramuricea clavata | reverse complement strand
GCAAGAACTTCAGTCATTCGGCCTATGAGCAAAGTGAATCCAAGATGGCGGCCATTGACGCCCAACAACTATGAAGGTCGTAAACAGCATAAGCAAATTGCAGTTTTTTCTAACGGACCGTATCTCTGAACAAATTATCAGTTATTCTTGAAATCGATGCCAAAATACGAAATTTCGGTACACTCCTTGCCAACTTCGTGTCATTTGGATGCGACACCAGGAATGACTTATAGTACTAGCGTCTAAAAGAGGATTATATTTGTTTTTCTCTCCTGTCAATAAAACGATCGCCATAAACAAAGTATTCAACTTACTTATCTGAGTTTTCCAAAAATTGAAATACTTCTGAATCATATTCCAAAACAAAAATTAAAGGAGCCAGAACTTCGTGCATTCCCTACAAATAAATGGAGCTGATTGGTTTATTTTTGTTATGTTATAGTTTTACTATATAGCAGCCCAGGTCGACTATTGAAACATGGAGTCCAGTGTATGAATTTGAGTTTTTGCGTAAATGCATGTACAGTACATCTGCATGTATTTCAATGCAGTTGTATGAAACTCTTAACTACTTTTTAACCGTCCATTTTGTAGTGAAGTACTATAGTTGAAAATACGCAAGTATTGATGATTGGTTGGATTGTGCGCTATAGTGGCTATTAGTAAAACCAGGAACACCGGAACAACGGAACACCGGAACACGGAACACCGGAACAGCATCATTCCGGAACACGGAACACCGGAACACTAAAAATTCTTAATTTGTTAAAAATTCGAAAACAAATTACCGGGGGGGGGGGTGAAATTATTACTGGAAAAATTATCGCGTAAAACATGCTTTTTAATAATATTCTGACTTGCCGATAAATTATGAACTGAAATCAGTCTCAAATTAATAAATATTTGCCAGAAAAGAAGAAATCAAATTGTTATTTGTTAACAATAAATGGCTATCTTTCAGTTGTTGTTGAAAACATGACCTTTGCCTTTGGCCGGCTTTCGGTCAATATTAACAGACAATATTGTAACAACAGTTGATTGGCTTCCTTGTTTTTACAAACTTACTTATGAAGTTGAAACTGATAATTTTCATCTCTCGTTCAAAGTTTGCCTTTACTTTAGCATCACTTACAATTCTTTAATATACGTGATAGCAACTTGATCTTTCTCACACAACACATAAGCAGCAATGGAAGGGAAACTTTTAGCGTGATAATAACCTTTCGCCGTTTCGGTCAATCAAAACGGACAAAAATACAAACAAATGTAGGCCTTGTAATTCATAGCTTAAATAATATTTCAACGCTTGTGTGTCTATTTGTCTATTTCACTATCTTTAAAATTTATTAGCTGACCCTCAATTCAGTACGTAATTTGTGCACTTGGAAACTTAATACGAGTAGTGTTGTATGACTATATCCGAGTTTTGGCTTGCCCTGCATGAGATTCATTGTAGGCCGGCTAGAATGATATAGCAAACATAATATTTAAAAAGGTCACACGCGACGGGGCATAAATACAATAAGTTGAATTTACAACTTGCATTTGAAAGTTAGATGTGCAATTTTCAACTTCCGCCCATTGGCATTGAGTATATAAAAATGGAAAACAAAATTTTAAAATAATGAAGATCATTAATTTTAGCATTCTGTGATGAGGCCGAGATATTAATATTCGTTCAAAATATCAAATTCAAATACAAGTTGTAAAATTAACTTATTGTTTATACAATAAAATGGCGCATCCTATATTAAAAGGGCATAATTTAGTATATGCAATAATCTTTCGTGCTATATATCAGTACCGAGTCGCGTGTGATCTTTTATAAATATATTGTAGGCCGGCTAGTATGGCATAACATACTATGGGGGAGGACCGCCTACTATGAATCTCAGGGCAAGCGAGATAGAGACTAGAGTCGTAGGATATTTACTTGTACTAAATCTCCAAATGTAAAACGTTCCCTAACCCGCTCCTGTCCGTTTTGATTGACCGAAACGGCGAAAGGTTATTATCACGCTAAAAGTTTCCCTCCGTTTCCCTTCCATTGCTGCTTATGTGTTGTGTGAGAAAGGATCAAGTTGCTACGAAGTATATTAACTCTTTCCTGACAGGCCGGTTTCGCATTACATTTCGATTCAATTTTTCTAATATAAATATCTCGGCGAGTATTTACCCCCCTTTTAAATAAATGCCACCATTGAAATAAATGCCACCATTGAAATCCTCATAAAATAACCTTTCGAACGGGGGGTCAAGTGCCGTCAAAACATTACACAAAGCGAAACAATCATATATTTACTCACCGCTTGGCCAAAGATTCTAGATTTCATATCCACAAGATCTTGAATACCCCTTGAACTTTTCGTCATTTGCTAAACGGCTATATGTGTAAAATACTCTCTGTATTCAAGTGCTTTCGTGTAGAAAGTTTCGTATGTATACGCCGACTAGAAATATTTATTTTGAATTTTTCAAGATATCGGGTTTTACTCGCACTTGCGTACATTGCGCAATAATTGGCCAATAAGAAGCTCCTTTGGCCGGGATGACGTCAAACTCACGCGTGTAGGTGCAATTTGACCTTGCGAACCATTTCTGGCCTTTCCAGGGTCATACGATACAAACGCCGCATTGTTTTGACGGTTTTCAGTCGTATTTCCGGTTGGGATTAATTCACTTCGAGCTCACAGTCGAATATGGCGTTCCGTTCCGGTCAAAATTATTTAAAGTCAATAAGTAATATTCAAACATCATATAAACATGTTATAACTCTCAATATAATGTTGAAAATATCAAGATGAAGTTCAAACTCAAAAAAATAAAACGAAAGTTTAAAGCATATACTTGAAAAATGCAAAATACATTTCAAATCTCAAAGGATATATATGAAAATTAAACGCAAGTCCAAACTTCTATTTATAAAGCGAAACTCCCAAATGATAAGTCAAAGCCGCGGCTCATAAAAATAAATCGAAAAGTCAAAAATATAAATCGAAAAGAAACGGAAATAAGAACTAAAATACAGAGGAAGTCAGGAAACGGAAGTTAACCACAAACATTGCTGATTCAGCCGAATAATGCGAATATCTTTCTCGCCGTCTGGATGTTTACTAGCCTGTGCACATCCTGTATTACCCTGTAGTACAGTAGCACAGGCTAGATGTGCTACTAGATGCAATACAGTAGCACAGGCTAGATGTTTACAAAAGAAATATAAATATTCTTCTCAATCTCACAAGGCTTAATATCTTCTAGAACAACAACGTTTGTCAGATATGCGCATCCTTCAAGTGATTGTTCGTCGTCGAAGGGAAAGATGCGAAAGATGCAAAGCACTTTCCTTTCGCCCTTTGTTGGAGGAGTACCGCCCATGGGCGTACCGGAAGGAAAAATTTAGGGGGGCGGAAAGAAAATTGCCCCCCCCCCCACACAAAATTTGCTTAATTTTACACAAAATTTACAGAATTTGTCCCATTTTTTTAATTGCAAACCAAAATTGCCCGACTGTTGATTGAATATTGCCCGACTGCCCAACAAACTGGGGGGGGGGGCTACCGCCCCCCCCGCCCGGTACGCCTATGGTACCGCCACCTCTCCCCCCCCCCCCAGGGACCACGGTATTGTTCAGACAAGTGTAGGACAGTGGGAGTGTTAACTATTAACTATCTCTGGTGTGGGAAGACCAAGACTGGACGTCTGACAACAGGCAATCAAAACTCTAAATTCTCAAGTTGGACTTTCCTGGGCAGAAATTGCAAGAAATTTTGAGTATCTGAGAGTACAATACGACGACGTTCATTTGTCTCAGCTAATACGAACAGGGAATCACATTCTACCATAAGGGGCAATGATCTTGATCTATTTGTTCGTGGTATCTTACAAGTAACACCTAGAATTGGCTATAGATTAGTACAAGAATATTTATATTTCTTTTGTAAACATCCAAACGGCGAGAAAGATATTCGGCTGAATCAGCAGACAGCAATGTTTGTGGTTAACTTCCGTTTCCTGACTTCCTCTGTATTTTAGTTCTTACTTCCGTTTCCTAGTTTCCTTTCGATTTATATTTTTGACTTTTCGATTTATTTTTATGAGCCGTGGCTTTGACTTATCATTTGGGAGTTTCGCTTTATAAATAGAAGTTTGGACTTGCGTTTAATTTTCATATATATCGCTTGAGGTTTGAAATGTATTTTGCATTTTTCAAGTATATGCTTTAAACTTTCGTTTTATTTTTTTTTTTTTTGAGTTTGAACTTCATCTTGATATTTTCAACATTATATTGAGAGTTATAACATGTTTATATGATGTTTGAATATTACTTATTGACTTGAAATAATTTTGACCGGAACGGAACGCCATAAAAACGCATCTACTATATTAGCCCTGTCGAACGCGATGCCCAAAAATCTCGATAAATATATACAAAGATTTGTTCTTGTTAACAAAACAACGAAGAGCAAAGAAAACAAAAAAAAACAAAAAAATTAAAAACGAACGAAAGGAAACAGAATGAACCAAACCAAATAAAACGGAGCCAAACAAAACAAACACAAACACAAACACAAACACAAACCACAAAACACAAAACACAAAACACAAAACACAAAACACAAAACACAAAACAAAACAAAACAAAACAAAACAAAACAAAACAAAAAGACAATAAGAACACAAGGTACAATTTTCGTTTTCTTTCCAGATTTAGAACTTCCTGAAACATTCTTGTGCAAAACCGTATCAATAGCAGTTAAAGCTCTTTCCAACACTGATAAAACTTTGCAGAAGACAAGTTTGAAAAATGTCGTTAAAGATCTTGAACATTTAGCGAACGTGAAGTCAAGATTTTCGGCGACCGCAAAGTGTGCTTTGATGTATCTCAAGACCCAGATTTGCATCCTCGAAGTCCAGACGGACCAGTTTTGGAACAGTCCATCAGTTTTGTGTTGCAATTGTGGTAGCCTTACTCCAGACGTAGTGGAAGAGCTGATTGTATTGTCGTACAAAATGGATACTTTGTTTGTTGGTCTTGACTCGGAACAGCGTGGGATGATCAGAGAGATAAGGCTGCTTGCTCACAGTCTTCTTATTATCTACTTGCACAGAAACAATTCTAAAGCACTTCAGAGTAACAGTGTCGCAGTCCGTGTTTGGGAACAACTGCTTGCACGAATACGCTCACAAAATAAACTCAATGGCTCCGGCGAGAGGACTCACGAATCCCTTATTCGGACACTTGGGTCTTTCCAAGATTTTGTCGAGTCCAATATAACGAAGCCTTTCGTCATTGTCGACCATCTACAGTCTCTGGTCAGTAGTTACCAGCCGCCTCCCCTTGCGCTAGAGAATCAGTTGCGTCAGGCTAGTGCTGTGATCAACGAGCCTCAGGGAGGATCAGATAATCCATTGCGTTTTACCGCTGGACTGACTCTTGGTGTTGACATTGATGCAGATATCACGAACGTTATGCATACGTCACAAGTTTATATACAAGTAAGTTATACCTAGTATGCATGTTTTGTTCATATGTGCAAGAAGACTATAAGACTATGTTTACACTGCGCCAGAGCAAAATAATGCCGGCAGAATTTACGTGTTCACATGCACTATACGCCGTTACAGTTTGTTTACAAATTATATTAGTAACCACTTATGTAAACCGAAAATATGTCAAATAGAGCACAGAAATTTAAACGAAAAGCGTTCGAATTTACTGTTTTGAGACCTGAGATGCTTTGTTTGCAAGCGGTACAAAAAAGTAACGGCGTTTGTGTTCACACGAAGTCGCCAAGCACTCCGTTTTCATCTCGCTCCGTTTAGAAACCGTGCTCAAATTGTTACGGCAAAATTGACATTTTCAAACAATTTCGCTCCGGCAGGCTAATTGTGACTTTTCTGCGCCATTTCCAAACCGCTCTGGCATAGTGTGAACGTAATCTAATAGACGTTTTCCAAGTTACCTACACAACTTCGTCTTAGGCCACTTTTCCCGCGGTTCTGGCAAGTACATTTTCCGAATAGTGTTAATATTTGACTAATTTATGCGTTTATCTAGTTTATGCAACATCTTTCAATAAATATTGTAGTACATAATATATTATTAACTTTTCCGTGAACTTTCTTTGATGAATTATTTGTAATTTTGAATATTTCTACAATAATCGATTTTTGTCGATGTCTAAAGGCTGATTTAGATAACACAAATTTTTAAAACTGTCGCATGCAACCAGGGCCGTAACGACAGGGGGATTTGGGGGTAGGACAAAGGTTGTAATATTGCAGTTTTGTCGGGCAATTTTAACAATTGTAACGAAACGCTTGTCGGGCAAAAAGTATGTAATTGAGCAAAAAATTTTACATAATTTAATGAAAAGTAATAGTTGTAGGGAAAATTTTGATAAATTTACGAAACTATTACTGAAAAATTGTACAAATAACGGTACATTAGTTCGAAACTGTTAGTTAAAAATGGTTCTCCCCCTTAAGCAACCTGCTTAACAACCAGGGGCCGGTTGTATAAAACTCTTATAATCACTTTTTAATCACTATGTTGTAGTTAAATAGTGATTAACTCTCAAATACGCGCTTGTTATTGGATGACGTTTCCACTAACTATAGTTAACTTTAATCACTTTTTTATACAACCGGCCCCTGAGTTGTACTGTGTAAATCAAGCGCACAACTCGCTTATATTGTCGTAGGCGAGTTGTATATGCTTGATTTACACAGTGCAACTCGAGTTTTAAGCAGGTTGCATGCGAAAGTTTTATAGGCAAAATTGTGTAGCCTAAACGCTTGTATTCTAAAAGCACACTCACGCTCAAAGAGTGGAGGTTCAATCTGAGCTTGGCTTGAGTGTCAATGCTGTTTTTGAATAGCTGCAGAGGGTTTAGTGTCGTACCTTACTATATGACTACTCACCCTTCAGCTATTAAAAACCAGCATTGACATTCAAGGGAAGCTCAGATTGAACCTCCACTCTTTGAGTGTGATTGCGTGTGAGTGAGCTTTTAGAATACAGGCCTCTATCGGCCTTGACCAAAACAAAGCAGATCGTCGGAGCCCATCTTTTAGACACTAAAACAGCCCACAAAATATATTAACACAACACACGTCTCTAACACAAGTCTCTTGATAAGTTCTTTGTATGTTTGCATGGCGATAAAACATATAATAGTTTTGTTTGTGGAAACATCACGTAAATTTATTACTGCAAAGCTTTCGATCCGTAAGCCCAGATCTTCATCAGTGCTAATAATATGTGACTTGTTTAATTCACACGCCCTTTTTACATACAAAAGTGTCGTGAGCCAACAGATCACAACACTTTTGTATATAAAAGGGCGTGTGAATTAAACAAGTCACATATTATTAGCACTGATGAAGATCCGGGCTTACGGATCGAAAGCTTTGCAGTAATAAATTTACGTGGTGTTTCCACAAACAAAACTATTATAAGTCTCTTGATGTTTTCACGGGTTGAAAATTTCAACCACATTTCAACGAAATTCCGAAAATGTACTTACCAAAACCGCGGGTAAAATGCCTGGAACGAGATGAGTTATCTTTGGAAACGTCTATTGGGAGACACACCGGCGTGAGATCTACATGTTCTAGCCATTGAATAGTTCTAGCTAATATATACAAAAATCATTGCATGTTATATGAGAGACGAGCCAAGGAGAAATGCTGCTTTCCCAACTTCGCACTTGGTACGGTCTCAGTAAAGTGGGACAGCATTTCTCTAAATAAAGGTTTTATCCTATCTGACCGGCTTTCGCATATTTTGTCGATTTTAACCTGGTAATATTGGCGTGTGTACACCACAAAAATATTTCGAAGGGTATATATACTTATACGTCTACCACGGAGAGATATTAGGTGGGATAAAAACAGACACAAGATAATTAAAGTAGTTCGTCCTTATAGGCTACTTTTCCTAGCATATATCTGCTGGGCCGCCCCAACATGACCGAGTGATTGGACTGAAACAACCTATCGATTTGTATAACCAGTATACCTCATTCCATTTCAGGTAGTTTTTCCAGATTTTTCAAGACAACTGTTTAAGCCGAAACCAGCTGACTTTCGGCATTTTTCAAAGATGAAACATCGACTTATAACAAAAGTTATATTCTCTCATTCAACTTGGTCAGGTGGGTTAACGTTGTTATGAAATAAAGCTATTGCAGAAGTAAGGTTACACAAAGACCTTTCTTGTTTCATGATAAGATTTAAGATAGGCGTTTCTGTGATTTTACAAAAACCGCTAAAATGCTGGATCTATATATATGGCCCAAAATGTATATCTATATATATGGCCCATTATGCTGCATGGGCTCTTATTTTCATCATAAAATTTCAAGAAGTACGTAACCTTTTTCTTCCATTAAAAGGCAATAAATGCAGAATTTGGAATTTTTTCATGTACCTCCATTAGTAACGCTTTGCCCAATTTCTCTTGAAAGTTTAAAACGTGTCATGTTTTTTCGGGGCAAAACATCCAGGAATGCGACTACATTCTTAATGTCGTGATATCGACATTAATGGCACTTCTACTTTACGTTTACTCTGATGCATAAGTACACAATATTTATATAGTATAATTTTAGCAATTTGCGACCAGCATGTACATGAGGCCAGTACATGATCATATTTCACACAATTTTCACGATTCCGCATGCATGGGACACCAATATGGTTCTCATTTATACCTATATCAAAACATAAAAACATGGAATATTGACTACAGATATATGCGAAACAGAGTCTACACGCGAAAGCGCAATTAGTCTGTCAAAAATATTGAAATGGCAAAACAAGCTGAAATGCCTGGAAAGTAATGTAAATATAGAGCGGAAGAACTCTGAAGATTGGGATATACACCTGGGTTGTTTTGAATGACATATTTATATTTTTTCTGTTTGACAATTTCATCCACACAGTGCATCCAAGGTGTCCGTTGTAACGGGAGTAGAACAATAAAATGTTTGTTTGTGACCACATGGAGTGTCCGCAATGGACCATTTGCATTATAGACTAAATTTTGATCTAGACAAAAATTTCATCACAGCTTGAAAGAGCATCGCAAAATTAGTAATATTCCAAAGTTTCGTTGCGAAATGTTGTAAAATGCGGATAATATAGCCTTGCGAAATTTGCAATTTTCAGTCATTTTGTATTACAAACGGGAAATTGATGCCCCAACACCCGATTGGGCTGTCAATTTCCCGTTTGTAATAGAAAATGACTGAAAACGGCAAACTTCGCAAGGCTATATTATCCGCATTTTACAACATTTCGCAACGAAACTTTGGAATATTACTAATTTTGTGATGCTCTTTCAAGCTGTGATGAAATTTTTGTCTAGATCAAAATTTAGTCTATAATGCAAATGGTCCATTCCATAATAGTGAGAGTTATTTCAATGCATTTCATAGTGGTTTCCGCCAGAGATTTACCAACTGTCCTTAATTAATAGCGGGGTGTCCGCAACTATGGGGTGTCCGCAAGCGAGAGTTGATTGTACTGTAATTATTAAATTATTCTATTCTCCGTATAAAGAAAGTTACTTTAATTTTACATTATATGATCACATTTTGATTATTATTTTAGTCAAAATGGCTAAATAAAATCGAAACGTTGAATTGAAAAGGTTTACTTATTCGGAGTTATCTGGTTCTGCCCTAATTTCTTAATGTCATTTCATTCATTTTCATTCTTTAGATCCTTGCTACGTGGATGTTTCCCTGGTTTTGAAGTATGCACAAGATATCAACGAACAAGAAGTAGTAGACTTCATTACATCCGTTTTGGAAACATCAGCTGAGAAAAGCGACAAGAAAATTGTCAAACAGATTAAGAATCGTGCAGACAATTTACAAGATGGCTATGTCGAGCTTTGTTCACCTGTTCAGATATACGTTCTGCCAAAGTCTTCCAGTCACTGAGTGTGTATAACAGCTAAGTAAAGCTACTCTCTTTATAATTATACAGCTAGGGCGCTACATCGAAGAAGGTCAAAACTTACAAACATAAAATCTTGCATGACCTTTAAGGTCATTAGACAGCTTTTGCACATTGTGTTGTAAATACCTTAGATTTTAAAAATTTTCCAGACCCTATAAGAATTGAGTTGTTGGAAGGCTTGTTGTCAATGTGGTATTTACATAAACATACCATACAAATACGTATTAATAAGTGAAGATTGAATTAGAGGTGTGCAAATCCGATCCGTTCGGATTTCAGAACCAAAATATTCATTTCGGATCTGATCGGATTGACAAAGTTGTTTATATTAATTATCCATGCATTTATCAAAGCATTATCGCGGTTGTCGCTGCATTATTCGTTTGATACTTCAATTGGACGTCACTTTGTCAGCTTCTTGACATGTATTTCTTGCTTTTATATTTATTTGGTTAAATATTTCAACTTGAATGAGAAATTTATTTTATTAAAGAATTCATCGCATCGGATTGGACTTCTTTATCAAAACTCGGATCGGATTCGGATTAGACAATATCGGATCGGATTTTAAACATTAGGCAATGGTCGGATTTTAACGTCCGATCCGATGCACAGGATCCAGCGGGATTTCATGTCGGTCCCCAAGGCCGCGAGTCACAATGTCGCGTAGGATCTGTTCGGTGTAGTTAAGATCGATGGTACAAGTAGCTAGGGCAGGTAATAGCAAACTTGCAAATGTTGGCTTGGCTAAGCCACCTTACTTCAAAATGTCGAATTGGCTCGTCCCGGTATTGTTGCATGTTACACGGCAAAAAACGCCGAGCCCGCTGCTCAACAGGATTGAACAATGTTTTGCTGCCCACATTGTTCACACTTGTCAATAATATTGAACAATATTGTTGATCCTGATCGGGGTAACAATATTGTTCAATATTGTTGACAACTGTGAACAATGTAGGCAGCAAAACAATTTCAATCCTGTTTACAATACTGATGTATAGCAACAACCTAATCGTTTTTTGCCATGTATAGAATTCTACTCGTGCATCCATTATGTTTTCAGCACGTACTGCAAGCTTCTTGATAGCGGCCATTACTGTCTGAATGGTAATTAGGGTACCGTATGTACAATTTATGCGTGAGTACTTGACTCAAAAGGGCATAGCATCCATACGAGTTTCAATGCTTTGTTTCAAGAGCCTTTGCATGCTTCAATATGACAAAATTACAGTTTTAGATAAATAAATGTGCAGGTGTGTTGTAGATGTTTTCGCATGTATTCTTATATTCAATGGCGACAGAATACGTTTTAGAAGAAAAGAGGAAAGACCCACAGGACAGAAGACTTGCAATGGATCCAGACACTTTTATTAACGCGCTATTTCTGTGTCTTCTGAATGCTTCCCTCATGGTTGCAGCAATATTTCTGAATTCTGTGGTTATAATCAGTATATGCAGGTCGTCACAACATCAAAATAAACTATGCTACTTTACCATTCTTTTTTATCTTGTTTTGATCTGGCTGAGGTCATCATTAATCATCCTGCATTAATATTATCAACAATTTCGTGGTCTTTGCAAATTTGTTATGAAAAAATGATGTATACATTTGTATACACAGGTATTTTCTTCGGAGGTTTTTCAATGTTCGCACTATTAACGCTGACTATTGAACCTATCCATTTTCCCACCAAACCGCTGTTACCAAAAGGAGACTTGTATTTTTTCAGAAATTTTGGATGATCACACTAGTCGCCCTGTCACCATTTTATGGGCAAAAAAATTGGTTATATGCTCATAACTGTGTTTATTTTATCTCTCTTGTTCCTGTTGATTTGCTTAAACTACAAAATGTTTATCATCGCCAAGTCAAAACGCAAAGAAGGAAGGATTGGTCAAACTAGTGCAACAACCTCCAGTCATCAACAAAGAAAAAGACGCAAATTAAATTTTAAAAACATTTCCACATGTTACTTAGCGGTTGCCTGTTTTTCCGTCTCCTCTTTTCCAAAAATCATATATAATGCTTGGCGTTTCACATCGAAATCGCCTTTCTACGATAGACAAGTTATGTCATTTGCTTTATGGTCATGCACATTTTTGGCTATGAACTCGACATTTAACTGTTTGATATTTTTCTGGAGAAATTAAATTTTGCGTCGCGAAGGAATGAAAGTGGTAAAATGCTTTCTGTTTGCAAGATCTTAACTGCATGGATCTGTCAACGCCATGTCATATAGGATACAATTTTTGCTGCAATTAACATACTCAAGGGCGCTGTATGACAATTATTTGCATCGTAATAAAAAGTGACAAGTAGGTTGCAACGTCTGATAACCCCACTGTAACTTCCCTTGGAAAATTAATCAATCCGAATAAGGCTACAAGGAGCAAGAGTTGTTTAACCCATTGAGAGCTAGCGCTCTTCCCTTGGCGAGTAAAATCGAATGGCGTTAGACAGAGTAAATAAAAAACTGGGCACATTGGCATGCAGATAGTCGATTAGTTAATGAAAATAATGACAATCCTTATGAAATCCACAATAATTCTATTAAATTGAGCATAGTTTTTCACCCCATGAAGGCCATGATAATTTTTTTTAGGAAATAAGAAAATTTAATTTCTGCCAGGCATACTAGTTATTTTGTGCATAATTACTATTGTTCCCAGTAAACTGCGAAACGACCGTTTTTACGTTTTTCCTTTTCGGAAGTTAATAGCTATGTCGACACTGCCGTTTCAGGGCGGGGTCATTTTCAGGACTTTCGTCCCGGATTCAGGTTTTGGCACATATGCCATGTTGACCGCCATGGTCATTTTACCCTAAAACAGTTGAGATTACCTGTCCTAAATGAAACGCATACAAACTCATATACAGGTCCTAGACTATTTTGAAAGGACGTATTTTGCTGTTTTACAGCAATTTTTTGTTTTAAATTTCGTTAAAAAGTTTACAAAAGTACAAAACGTTTTTTCTTTGATTTTAACTGGAAATAAGCATGCAGTTTCATGAATTAGTGGCTGTTCAACCGTGAAACAAAGTTTGTATTAAATAATTGTTTTGATGTTCTGATGTTTATATTTTTAATAATTTAATCGTTGTGCCGGTTTGGGGAAGTGTAAACACACTTCTGTAGTACAATTCCATTCCGTATTTGCTTTGTGTTGTCAATTGTATTCACATCTGCGAAATTATTAAGCCATTATTCATTAACTCGATAATTCACAATAAATAATGGTCAATAATATGTTTTAATGCAAGCTGCCACATGAAATTGCAGCGAATGTTATCGTGTTATAAACCAGCACATCAGTTGTGCTTTTAATACTTTAGAATAGGTGGAGTTTTTCTACTCCAGGCGAGGGGTTGCTGCATGCATGTATTTTATTGTAGTAATAAAAAGCCACCGTCGGTTTTGCCGATTAATCGGCTGATGGTCGGTAAATACCGGCTCTTAACAATCGGTATCGGCAATCGGCTTTTTTTAAACATCGGCTCACCTCTAATAAATGCATGCATGTCGTAATGACAAACATACATTTTATTTTCATCATGTAGCTCACTTGACTGTTTTGACATAAACAGACAATTTTCGTTCCAACAATAGTCCATATTTATAACATTCTGTCTGCCATAGTTTTAAGTAAGGGTCATACCCAAGCTGGCCAGGTTTAGGCGGGATTTCGCCTTTGTTACTATTTCCTACTAAATTTTATTTTGCGTTTATATGGGAACCGAGCTGGCCCGCCTATAAGCGAGATCCCGCCTCGACTGACCCGAGATCACGGTCAATCTTGCCTCATCCCAAACACGGTGGGTCATATCCTTTAGCTACATAAACACAATAGAAAATACTGATGTGAATGACATATTGCATGCATGACTGTCGGTGTGCAGAAAACAGGAACATCTGTTGATGGATGGACTCGTGTTGCTTCCAACGGATTTGATTCACCTCAAAGAAATTTCTTGGCTAAATGGCAGTTATAGAAACATGGATCCCCATACGTAGCCTGTAATTCAGTCCACTACACCGTTGTGTGGACTGGAACACAGGCTACCCCATACGTTGCTGTGTGGTTGAAAATTTGAAATAAAGAGGAAATTCGTACAATGTCTAACTTTTATTTCATAAAACTTTCGTAAAATTATAATCACGTAGAAGTATATTGAACTGACCAAACATTTAATTAGATCAGGCTTATATATAAACATTTCTAAATGTTAATTACAATAAATATTCTATTTGGAAAAAACGTCGCTCCGATTCATGTTGTTCTATACGAATGTTCCAATTGTCTCTACAAAATTGTTAATTGCGATGGAGTAATTGTTTAGAACAATAAAAGATAATGCAACATCCCTGTTGCTAGATTACGACAGGATAGCACAATTATTTCAAGAAAATGTTTTGAAATAATGCTATATTTCATTCTGAGTGACACTGCTATCAACACCGACTTCTTGAGATCTTGATCCGCCATTATTTTTGTTGGTATTCTGGTTCGGTGCCATGTAAATACCGCTGTTAGCACTGCTGCCACCACCACCTTCGTCACGTCTTGGCATCTCACTAGGCGTAGTTCCAGATGTTGACATGTAAATACCATTGTTGATTTCCGGCACTTGGTTAAAACTGTCTTTACCTGGTACCTCATTATTTTTGTTAATTACCGCTGATGATGACATATAAATACCAGTATTTGAATTCCCCGGCAGGTTATCAACGCCGCTATTACTGCCTTCGTCATTTATTTCTGTATCCAGGTCCTTTGTGGTGGTTGATTTTGTTAGATTATTGCTGTCATTGTCATAGCTGCAATCATCTTCTGCCTGTTTCTGAAGAGCAATGTTTTGGTTCAAAGCACCGCCTTGGTCTGAATCTAGAGAGAAAGGTGTCATTGGCGTTAAAATTCTAATGCCGTTAATTAAAGTCCGTTCATGCATCCTGGCACAATGTGAACAGTTACATTCGACTCTTTTGGCGTTAATATTAATATTTTAGGGCATGTATTGGGTGATACATCACATAATTTCGAGAGCTCTTATCCCGGACTTTTTTAATTTCCAGGCCAATAGGGTAAGACACTCGCGCACATGCTCCACAAGGTAAGTCTAGAAACTAAACTGTAATGGTAAGGTTCCCGAGGAATTGTAATTATTTATTCTTCATTTATTTACTTTACAACAATACAGTATAAGAATAAGAACGTTAATACATGTTTAAAATATATAGGTTAAGGGTCAACAGAATACGAGTTTCATGTATATGAAGACCAACCTGACAAAAGTTGCAAAACAATACGGAAAAGACAAAGAATTGCATGAAGACAATAACAATACACTATTTGCATATGATTGCAAAAATTAATAACAACCGCTTAAATTATAAGAGTGGAATCTAGAGCAATAGATTTTCCAAGTGGACATTCTGTTTACAAGGAAAGTAAGTTAAAGTGGAGTCTAATGCTTAAAGGTGGAAACAGACGTATATATACAGTTATGAATGATCGGAGAGATATTATCCCATGCAACAAAAGACAATTCGATCAAAAGACAAGTTTCTAAAAAGAGAAATCCAGCAAGGATTAGTTTGAAGGCAATTATCCTTGCTTGAACGGATGCAAGACGGGCGGTGAGAGAAAAAAGCAACGTAAGAGATGTCATGTGTAGATTACATGTCCATTTAGTTCAATATAGTGAGGCCGGGTTAAACATCTTTATATTTACACCATTTTTATACACATAATTCAATTAATGTTATCCTCTGAAGGGAAAAACTCACAATCGCAAAGCAAACGGTGGATGCGTATATCTAGCTCTTCCTTAAGAGAACTAGCAGTCCTCCACCCATACTTGATAAGATCAGCTGTATACAAGTACCTCTATTTAAAGTGTAAATGTTTTCATTATTTCCCATTGCGTTGTTGCCAGCCATTCCACTGTCTCTTTCTGGATCTAGTGGTTCTAAATATCCATCTTCATTACCACTGTTCGATTCTGTTGCGTCGTTGCCCACCGCAACATCTTGAGGGCTATTATCATCTTGTAACAGGACGGATTGACCGGTTTCTTCAGTGATTTTATTTGGTTGTTTTTTCTTCTTTCTAAAGCAATAAAATATTTTGTACGTATTCCCAAGATCCTGTCCAACATTGTACTAGCGCTCATTGTATTGCGCGCACAGCCCCGAATAACCTTATGTCCACGAACATAAGAAATCACATGGTAAACATAAACCATTTAACTTAAAGGATTAGTGTCACACCAGGAATTCACGGGCTCAAACTCCTGTTGGCGGCCATTTTTCGAAATGAATAGACTAGATGATCTGGAAAGTGTTTACAATCCGTCATATATTTAAACCATCCTTTTATAATCCTTGCTCTTTTTGTCTGATTCTTATTCTTATCAGAAATGTACCAAACAAGGTATTTTTATCGCTATTTGTTGTATTTGAGTAAAATGTAAACAATAACAAAAGCCCGCAATGCATGTAATGACCCTGACACTAATTCTTTAATAAATATATATATATATATATATATATATATATATATATATATATATATATATATATATATATATATATATATATATATATATATATATATATATATATATATATATATATACCAATAGAGAAGAATCATTTAAATGAAAGATTAACAGATTAACAGATTAACAAAATATTTTTGATCGTAATTTTATTTGTATTCAACATTTTTTATTCCTTTCGATCATAAAATAATTCGTGTGTTCATTATTTTGAAATTTTCAAACTCGTATATTCCCCAACTGTTACTTAGGGACCGGTTGTATAAAAACAACCGATACATAGTACGTCGGAAAGTTAACCAATCAGAATTTAATGCTACAATTTAACCGCGAAACGGGTAGTTAAAAAGTAGTTAATAAACATTCCCCCATTCTAAAGTCTGCATTGCATGCATGGAATTTTTTTCCGCCTGTAGCTACTATATATAGAAAATGGTTAAAACATTTGAACATTTCGAACAAAGGCTTTTTGTGAGGGGTTGGCATGGATGAGCAAACACGTATTATTTATAATAGTCTTTTATCCTAATCTACAATACGATGATCGCGTATCATGGAATTCTATACTTTTATGCACTGAAAGCAAACTTTTGAAGTAAGATTACTTTCTTAATGTTACCTCAATCCGAACTTTGAAAACTTGCTGGACTTCTTGTTTGGATCTAAATGAAAAAAAAAAACAAATGGAAAAAGCAAATGCACGTGGAAGCACTAGTGGTTGGTTGATTGGGCTTTAAGGATGAAGGCATAGACAATCGAAAGTAAATCGTCCGTGCCTCCAATTCCTCTCGATTGTCTATTCATGATGAAGGGGAACAGACACCAGATATATTCCAAACTCCTGTTTCTTAAGCCTCGACTCGGCGACTCCCATGAGTGTTCCACTTCCATGAGTGTTCCACTCCCATGAGTGTTCCACTCCCATGAGTGTTCCACTCCCATGAGTGTTCCTTGTGCAAGGAGATTTTTCATGGTATTTTTTATATTTTTAAGCTATATTTTCCATACACATGCTAAAATCCTGGTCAGAAATACTTGACGTATAGTCAAAATAGAAAAATCATTTCTTATTGACATGTACATACTTGCTCATTCTGTTCGGAATTTCATGTTCAGACCTCCTACCCTCCATTCAATGTTGGGTAACACCTTGCACGTCTAACACACTACACACAACATTGAATGGGGGGAGGAGGTGGGGTTGCTCTATTTTTATTGTAGTGGGAGTCAAATTTCGCACGGTCAGTGTCAAATGCGCCAATAACTTTACCCATTTTGTAACGTACATACTACGCACTATAGATTTTGTAAAATGCTGGCCTACATTAATCTGCATGATTAGGAGTTGATAGAGGGCTCGCGGCAGAAATAATTTATCATTACTGCGTGTGCCGACGCTCTCTGATTCTTCTGACGTGCAAAGTCGATGAAAGTCAAGAAGCCTTTGCCAACATTCAGTCCAAAATGACGGCAAACCTTAGATTAATCGTAATTTCCTGATTATTCATGCATCGCAACTGAATCATGCCGCAAAATATAAGTTTTTGAGTAAGCGTTTATATTATTACGTGCAAACTTGTTGTGCATTATCATTAAAATGTAAAATATTTGGCTTTTCGAAGAACAAAAAATGAACCCAAATCATTTTTTTTTTCCAATGCTAAGATAATAATTAATGCTCACAATAATAGAAAAGAGCTAGATGTTAATAGCGTAAGTCGGGGCAAAACGAGACGGTGGGGCTAAATGAGACGATTATGCAGCAGCTGGGAAATTTGTTGCGCATGCGCCAGATTTCCATTGAAACTTGAAGATTTCGCCGAAGAAATAACGAGATGTTCGTGGTTGTTGTATATTTTTGAATGCCTGTTTAATCTTTATAATTTTTTGCTTGAGACAAAGTAAAATGTACTCTACGTTTCCAGTGTATAGAATATCTCGTTTGTGTTTGAACAGCAATAGAATATTATAAACTTGACACAAACAAGAAGACATTTGACACGCTAATTCTGCAGTCATGCCTGCCAATCGTCGCAAGCTTGACTGCCTTGTCAAAAGCAAAACAAGTACGAATTTGGGTTCAAACAGAAAGACGTTCAATGTTAATACCACTAACATATATTCTATAGAAATACGGGTGGTTTAAAATGTTTTCAATTGAATTTTTAAAGCGTTTATCTATCGACATGATAATCAAACTGTGAAAATGCCGGCTTTTGTTGACGCTTGCGAATGCAGAATAACATCCCGTAAACAGAGCATTTCTACACAAAACTCTCGCTTAGTCTTCTAATGTACTTGTATGTTCGGTTCTACTAGTTAAACAAGGAAAATATCCAAGAAACTTGGTAAATTATCGTTGTTATAAAAACATTTCAGTGCTGAGGAAGTACAAGGACTTAAGGCCAAGGGCAAGGTCAAGTTGTCGATTTCATTACATTTTCAGTAGTTCGAATGTTTTCGAACTCTTATCTCATACAAGAGCAGTAAACGCACGCATTTCAAAGCGAAATTAGACGCAAAGGGGCAATTTTTCAGCAAAATTCATTGTTAAATTATGTTTCCTATGTGCCTTGGGAGCAAAAAAATATAATTTTAAATTTGGAGATTTCGGTAAATTTTTTTGCAATTTGGCCTGGTATTGCACCCTACCTATGTACTAACTGTGCTGTAAAAGTAATCAAATATACTATTTTTAATTTCCTTTCATTGAAAGGATCTACTATTGTGGATTAAACTAAATTTTAATCAGCATACAAGGCTGCAAACAACAGCCAAGAATTAGCTGGGTAGTTTGCAAACTTTAAAAATAATTGGACCTCAAACTTTGATCTCCAGAAGTAAACAAATAGACAATACTGGGAACATAATCCAAGTTTTGATCACAAGGGGCAATTTTTAGATGTAAAAAAACTTGTTTAAATTACATATCAAACTAAGGCAAAACAAAATTTGATATTAAATTTTTGGTGAAATCGTCAAAGTTTTTTGCTATCCGCCCACACTTCTACACCCCCTCTCCTAGGATATTCTACCTCAAAAAACAGTTTTCTGCAGAAACTATGCTTTTTTATCGGAAAAATGTTTACTTTTCTCAAAAAATACATTATAAACACGGAAACCTTAAATATTTAAATAATTTTCATACCTTTTTGGGATTGAAAAAAGCAAAATTTGATTCATTATCCCACTTTTTAAAATATATGTGATAAAGTTGCTTCAAAATCACCATCACGCAGTAGCATTTATTTACCCTCATCCTTTTGACTGAATAAAGTTTATCGTTTTGAAAAACTTTTGTTTTATAGCTCTTGGTTACCGGTTTACGTTTATGTCGATTTTGGCACCCATGAGACCAACAAATTGTGGTAATCCGCGAATGAAAATGGACATTCGAAGAGCACAAAAGCCAACTCCTAGCTATGTAACTTTATCGCCTGAAGTTTGAATCAATCCAAAATTAAAATGCTGATAATGTAGATGCTTTCCATACTTGAGATGTTAGTGAAGTTTTTCCTACAATTTAATTTCCTTTATCGCCGTCTTAAAAATGCAAAATCATCAGTTGAAATTTCACTCGTGCTGTTTTTTCAAATTTTCGAATTTTTGTGAAATATCGCGTGCGCCTGCAATTTCTCTGCACAGCGACAACAAATTTCCCAGCTGCTCAGCTGCTCAATAATGCAGCAGCTGAACAGGGTGGACTTTTGTCGACGCTGCATAAAAATAGTGCGGGCTCGTGAGCTTTTTCCCGCAAATTTTGCTTTTTGTTGTTTTGCTTACAATTTCTAAGGATGTTGAAGTTTTCTGCATTGTGATTCTCTGGTTTTTGAAAGCATCGGGTTTTTTTTCTTTGGAACTTGCAGGCTAACTCTTCAACAACCTATTGACTGTTTTTAAAGCAAAGCAATTGAAAGAAAAACTTATATTTTCATACGAAGAAGATGAGTGGCGATATTTATGTTGTGCTGTTTTGAGCAGATGCTTCGAAGAACATGATATGATCGGACCTTGTATCTTAAAAGTGTACTTGGAACAGCCGAACAAAGTGGTAAATTGTGTTACCCGGTGTGTTGGACATCATAATTCACAGGAATAGTACACAGTGGCGTTTAAGCTGGCTATGAAATATCGTGAATACTTCGTCGAGTTCTCTACCGCCATGTGACCTGTAGTTTAATGTGGTACGCGTCTTTGAAAGGGCTTTACTTGACTTTAATCGACGTGTAAGGTATAACTTAGGTAAGCCAACATTTCTTTGTAATGCAAGCTACATTTTCATATCCTTAATGTGTGAATATTTTTAATTTTGTAAAAAAATAAGCGCAATATGTTGTTGGAGAAAGTATCGAGTGCTTCATAATAACGCTCAGATCTTGTATACAGATAATCGTATTTTATTCAAAATCTACCCTTTATCACCACTTTTTTTATTCTTTTATGTTAAAGTATACATAATCCTTGACTTAAAAACACGATGATCTACTCGAGGAAAATTGGGCAAAGGGGCGATCTTTGCAGAGAAACTTGGCCGTTCGGTGAAATTGGTAGTTCAGAGACCCTATTTTCATTGTAGTATTTAGTGGCAATTTGTTGGCCGATTTCTAGTTTATATTGTAGAACGGGTTCCTAGTAAGTTAAATTAATTGTCTATCCTCTACAGAGTAGTAATAAGCGCGTCTCCTTTTTGTTGACAGATGTTGAATTCATTTTAGACTCTTGTTCATAAACAAGAACTACACTACCGAGTACTAAATCACTGTTTGCAAAGAAATGAGCCTATATCACCACAAAAATTCAAGCTTATTTTTGGAGTCAAATAGTTTCTCCACGGATAGAAGTAGTTTTTATGTAGTGAAAAATAGGGCAAGTACGACTTTAAAGAAGGTCAATTTGCACTTGTATATCTCACTTCGAAAAGGATATACATACTAAAAACAGGTATATTTGCACTGCAAAATTAAACTGCTGCAACAAAGTTTTTATTTCTACTTTCACGTTCTTATTCCAAAGCAAACACTTATAAGTTGGAAATGCCTAAAATTGTGAGCGTAGAAACACTAAAGAAACAAGAAAACGACTTCATAACACGAGCAGTTTTGCAAATTTGATGTTTGTTTTTATAATTCAGTCACGCGATTAACCCGCGCTCACGTGCACTCCACGCTTACGTTTCTCGCGCATGCGTAGACGGAAGTCCACCCTGTTCAGCAGCTGGGAAATTTGTTGTCGCTGTGCAGAGAAATTGCTGGCGCACGCGATATTTTACAAAAATTCGAAAATTTGAAAAAACAACACGAGTGAAATTTCAACTGATGATTTTGCATTTTTAAGACGGCGATAAAGGAAATTAAATTGTAGGAAAAACTTCACTAACATCTCAAGTATGGAAAGCATCTACATTATCAGCATTTTAATTTTGGATTGATTCAAACTTCAGGCGATAAAGTTACATAGCTAGGAGTTGGCTTTTGTGCTCTTCGAATGTCCATTTTCATTCGCGGATTACCACAATTTGTTGGTCTTATGGGTACCAAAATCGACATAAACGTAAACCGGTAACCAAGAGCTATAAAACAAATAGTTTTTCAAAACGATAAACTTTATTCAGTCAAAAGGATGAGGGTAAATAAACATGCTACTGCGTGATGGTGATTTTGAAGCAACTTTATCACATATATTTTAAAAGTGGGATAATGAATCAAATTTTGCTTTTTTCAATCCCAAAAAGGTATGAAAATTATTTAAATATTTAAGGTTTCCGTGTTTATAATGTATTTTTTGAGAAAAGTAAACATTTTTCCGATAAAAAAGCATAGTTTCTGCAGAAAACTGTTTTTTGAGGTAGAATATCCTGGGAGAGGGGGTGTAGAAGCGTGGGCGGATAGCAAAAAACTTTGACGATTTCACCAAAAATTTAATACCAAATTTTGTTTTGCCTTAGTTTGATATGTAATTTAAACAAGTTTTTTTACATCTAAAAATTGCCCCTCGTGATCAAAACTTGGATTATGTTCGCAGTATTGTCTATCTGTTTACTTCTGGAGATCAAAGTTTGAGGTCCAATTATTTTTAAAGTTTGCAAACTACCCAGCTAATTCTTGGCTGTTGTTTGCAGCCTTGTATGCTGATTAAAATTTAGTTTAGTCCACAATAGTAGATCCTTTCAATGAAAGGAAATTAAAAATAGTATATTTGATTACTTTTACAGCACAGTTAGTACATAGGTAGGGTGCAATACCAGGCCAAATCAAGGGAGCACGCCAGAAATATTTGTGTAAAGTTATACTAACCTTTTAATTACATGTAAATGTTTTCAATTTTCATCGGCCGCCATTTTGAATGTTGAAAGCGGTATTAGCTTATCGCAGGCGCAATAATTTATGTTCATCTTTGACATTAATTTATGTTACACGATGATACTCCGAAGGGCGACCGAGAAAGATCCGAAATTTTCTCCGCCTTATTTTAAATTTCGGATCTTTCTCGGTCGCCCTTCGGAGTATCATCGTGTAACATAAATTAATGTCAAAGATGAACATAAATTATTGCGCCTGCGATAAGCTAATACCGCTGTCACAGTGATATGAGTATCCCCGTATTTTGTGTATCCCCTACTAATATCACTAGGGATTTGTGTATCCCCATGCCCACCTCACTAGGGATATGTGTATCCCCGGCAATATGGCGGTCGTGTTCTGCGTATCCCTAAAGAACCACCCTACATTCCCACATCACTAGGGATACAAGTATCCCTAACATTTCGCGGGAAATAAAACATGCAGAACTGTACATACAAGCTTGAAAATAACACTCTAAATAGTGTGTTGGATTGTGTTCCGAACAAGACTAATACCGAAAAGATATGTTGAAAGGGGCCGAAGTTATATTCGGCGAAAGGTATGGGTTAGTGATGCATTGTTTACATTCTTCGAGTTTTAATATTGTATATAGTATGGTATGGTTAGTTTACATTGTTCAAGTATGCCTAGTTTATAATTTATGGCTATTTTACATTGTTCGATTTCATAGAACTTTTCAAGCGGATTTTTTTGGTGGTACTTTCGTATTTCTACTGCAAATACTCGCGGAGTTCTGTAATATTTAAACTTCCTGTCATATACGTCGGAAATCAAGTAATACGGAGCCATATGAGTTAATGTTAAGAGTAATTCTACACTATGTTCTACACCAATTTATGCGACGCGAACATGCTATCTTGCAACAAAAGTACAATCACATTATACACATTTACTGCAGCATTTAATAACTGTAAAAATGTAAATACTTAATACCGGAAAATAAAGGCAGAGATAAATGAGCTCATATTTTGAATATTGCATCCTTTCGCTTCTAGTGTTGTAGGTATCCCCACCGGGGGTACTTTTATCCCTAGGGATATTAGTGTGGGGATACACAAAACACGGGGATGTTCGTATCACTGTGACACCGCTTTCAACATTCAAAATGGCGGCCGATGAAAATTGAAAACATTTACATGTAATTAAAAGGTTAGTATAACTTTATACAAATATTTCTGGCGTGCTCCCTTGGCCAAATTGCAAAAAAATTTACGGAAATCTCCAAATTTAAAATCATATTTTTTTGCTCCCAAGCCACATAGGAAACATAATTTAACAATGAATTTTGCTGAAAAATTGCCCCTTTGCGTCTAATTTCGCTTTGAAATGCGTGCGTTTACTGCTCTTGTATGAGATAAGAGTTCGAAAACATTCGAACTACTGAAAATGTAATGAAATCGACAACTTGACCTTGCCCTTGGCCTTAAGTCCTTGTACTGCCTCAGCACTGAAATGTTTTTATAACAGTCTTGGATATTTTCCTTGTTTAACTAGTAGAACCGAACATACAAGTGCATTAGAAGACTAAACGAGAGTTTTGTGTAGAAATGCTTTGTTTACGGGAAGTTATTCTGCATTCGCAAGCGTCAACAAAAGCCGGCATTTTCACAGTTTGATTATCATGTCGATAGATAAAAGCTTTAAAAATTCAATTGAAAACATTTTAAACCACCCGTATTTCTATAGAATATATGTTAGTGGTATTAACATTGAACGTCTTTCTGTTTGAACCCAAATTCGTACTTGTTTTGCTTTTGACAAGGCAGTCAAGCTTGCGACGATTGGCAGGCATGACTGCAGAATTAGCGTGTCAAATGTCTTCTTGTTTGTGTCAAGTTTATAATATTCTATTGCTGTTCAAACACAAACGAGATATTCTATACACTGGAAACGTAGAGTACATTTTACTTTGTCTCGAGCAAAAAATTATAAAGATTAAACAGGCATTCAAAAATACACAACAACCACGAACATCTCGTTATTTCTTCGGGGAAATCTTCAAGTTTCAATGGCAATCTGGCGCATGCGCAACAAATTTCCCAGCTGCTCAATAATGCTAGTTTTCGGCGTATTACCGCAGGTTTTTTATCACAAGCATTACGGGCTCATAAACAAGCATTTTTCGAAGTTATTCAACGAAGTTATTCAACGATTCTTTTGGATTACACTGAAGTTGGCGTCTCAAAATTGAGGTATGTTATTACTTAGCATATTTAGATAGTTTTTTATTCTGTCTAAAATACGGCAGCTAAGAAATATACTCCATTTGTTTTGTATACAAAAACATGTGGCCTTTCATGTTAAAAGTGTATTTTGCTCATGTTGCTCTTTATTTTTATCATTTTGAGCCTTTGAATTCTCCCAAGTGCCGTGGGGCTAAATGAGACAGGCCGATTTTCTTACAAGACTATACACTTCTGTTTGCTTATGGGCATTATCGCTATCTGTTGTAATGTTGTAATCAATATATATGGTATATAAAGTAGCATAAGGGTATTATACAATGTATATTAGTGTCTCAAAGTGGTGTTTTAATGCAGTAAATGTTTGTATGTACCATCATTCTACCCTACATATGTGCATCATTGCTCAAACAATTCATATTAAATAAAAATTTACTATAGATTTTTATGTCAATCTAAAAATAATCTGTGGGTACACATCAGTTGGGTTTTCTCACTTAGTTCTGTGACACCATCAGTTGACGAGGTACTTAAATAGACTTAATATTATTTTTAGAATGGTCCGAAACTACAAACGGAAGACTGACCGGGCAAATTGGTCAGAGGAGCAAATGAAGCTTGCTATCTTGGCAGTAGAAAACAAAGAGCTGTCCATAAGAAAAGCTGCCGTTGTCTTTGGGGTTCCCAAGGATTCACTAAATCGCCGAGTGCAAGGTAAGCTGAAAAGTTTATCCGCAGAGGAGAAACATAAAAATATTTTGATTATATCCACCTGCAGTCGACCACGTCAGCTTTTCAATGATAATGAAACTGCCTACCCTCACCGAGAAGAAGAAGTCAAAGAGATCTGAGGAGTCTAGGATAGTCACTAGTTCTCCATATAAACAGTCTCTTGTCGAGAACATAGCTGAACAAAACAAAAAAAGCAAACGAAAACTTTCTGCCAAAGAAAAGAAGTCGAAGAAAGCTGAGGATCAACTGCCAAAAGCCAAGAAAGCTAAGACTGATAACAAGAAATCGGCAAAAGCTAAGAATGTTAACATGGACATTGAGGAAGATTCTCAATATCCCATGTGTGATGGATTTTGGACAGAGTCATTGCCTGGAGAGGATTGGGTCCAGTGTTGCAAGTGCGAAAAGTGGTTGCATGAAGATTGTTGTTGCTCTGTGACACCAACAACTGTAATATGTGACATTTGCTATGACTGTTAGATAAACTTTTATCCACTTTCCTAATGTATTTTTAACCTTAGTTTTATCCTACCATTAAAATATTTTCAAATTTTTAAAAATTTCTGTATATTTAATATTTGTCTCATTTTGCCCCAGTTCAATGGGGCAAAATGAGACATTTACTTCCGGTCGTTTTTCTTGAATAATTCCCACAATATTACCTGAAGAACAGTTTTTTCCCTGAGTTGGTTCACTAGAATCCGTTTAACATATTAATGGTAAAAAAAGTGTTTTAATATGTTTCCTTGCTTTTTTTATGACAATCACACTGCTTAAGCGTCTCGTTTTGCCCCTAACTACGCTACATTTGTTCAACTAGAATTAACATACCAAAAAGTGAGTGAATTCTCGGTTCAGACTTCGATAATGTATGGTTGTGCATGTTATTATGCCAAATACGCATATATTAAATCTGCCAAGATGGAATTTGTTCTATTTCCCCCAAAATGAGCTAAATTGACCAAGACACGCCAAAAACAACGAGAGTTGATTTATCAGTCATCGTGTACATTAAAGCAATAGTGTAGAGTAGTTAAGACATTCAGCAAATAGAACCACCTAGTCAAACCACGAGCGAAAGTTGTCAGACGTTTCCTTTGAATTTTTTTCACTTCACATCCGAGTTCGTCGCTCAAATAAAACACCCCAGAATATCATGGATTGAAAAACGGGAGAGACACCCGCGGTTAATTATTAAAATGCATATTTGGTGGAAGAAAAATAATGCGAATAGAGAGTGACATTTAGATTTTAGTAGTTTTTTCGTTTGAAAGTCAAACCGCAAACTACAAGGAACCGCGTACTGTAACTGTGTGTATAGCGGTTGCGTTTGATGTATATGTCAGTTTATCTCGCAATTTTTGCATAGGGCGGGTGAAAAAAGGTCCGTCTTAATTCGGCACGACGATGAAAACTAATGCATTATATTGCAAGATAAGAGTTTTGGGGTTTGCATGGCTAGAGTATAGGAAGATTAGATATCGTATGGGGAAGCCTCGCAGTGCCTCGGAAGGTCGTCTCCAATTGGATGGGGGTTTTCTAAAGAACGAAGCAATTCATTGTTGTAAACACAAAAGCAATTGTCAAATTGAGCCAATGAAAATCACTCTTCCGAGCTACTGCGAGGCTTAACCTTGGCATGTGTATATCAAGAATGAAATGAACATGTTATCGTCTAAATTTAGTAAAGGCTTTGTATTATGAACGCCATCAAAAGAAGACTTGTCAGTCTTATTTACCTTTGATTTTGTGTTCAGTGTGTTTCTCTCCTTCATGCACTTTAAACTTAGCACGCCAGTTAACATCTGTCTTCTCCCATTCTTCAATCGCTATAACAAGGAAATGGTGTCTTATTAAGCATAACTCCAAGATATCCTACTTCAGCCAAAGAGCGAAAGATACAATAACTAAGATAAAGGTATATTAATATAATAGAAATAAATCATTTACATCGTTTTAGGCCATTTTTGTCAATTGTTTGACCAGTATCTACACAATTGCATGATTATAGCGACTATAAAGATCCACAGTTTTGTCAAAATTGAACGAAATCATTTACTGCATGCGTGCGCTCTTATTCGTGAAATAATTTAAATAATTTCAATCCTCATTAAATCTTAAATCAATCAGAATTCAGGAAGTTTGTCGTGCATATTATGTTAATAATGTCACAAAGGGACCGGTCATTATTTATGGCCGGGGGGGGGGGGCTGAAGAGAAAATGGGTGGGTAAACAAAATTTTATGGGTGGAAATGGGTGGGTTGAATAAAAATTCACTAAGTCAAGGGGTGGGTAAAGTAAAAATCATTAAGTCGGAAAATACTAAAATATTTGTATTAGATCGAATAAATATCATTTACTTTATATATCGATTTGCAAAGTATTCTATTTGAACCTGCCATAACAGTCATGATAAAGTGACAGAGTTCATATTTGTTGGCTTTTTTGTTCTCCAAAATTCAAATAAGTCAATTTAGCTTTCAAAAAAAATGGAAATTGACAAAATTAAGTTACGGTGGGTCTAAAATTTTTGAATGAGTGCTGGGGTTGGGTGGAGAAAATTTAATTTTTTAGTAAAGTTTCAAATGAACGAATTTTTTTGCTGAGTAAAGATTTGTTTTATTATATTAAAAAAAATGAGTAAATTTATTCAAAATCTCGAGTCACTGCATGTGATTGCGTAATTTTGTTCAAATCAGTGTTTGTTGCAGTGTTTTAGATAACCTAGTTTGATAATTAATCAATAAACGCACAGGATTTCTCAACTGGTCTACCAAGACTTGGTGGCATTATTCCACGTTGTGCTGTCTGCTTCTGTAGACACTCGTCTAAATCTTTCATGGAGGGAAATTTCTTTCTACCAGCCTGAAAAACAAAACGTGATACCAATTTATGATATTTCTGAAAATTAGCGGAACATGATTGCAGTACAACCAAGGGTGAAATGGCGGATAACACTAAAGGTCGGTTTACATGTACACTTGCAATTTTTGCTGCGATTTCTTGTACGATTTTCTTCTTCTTATGCATGTGAACGAGTGGATGAATTATGAATGTTCAGATGAAGGTACAAAAACTCAGATCATTCATAACTCATCTACTTGCATGTTCACATGCATTAAAAGAAGAAAATCGTACTAGAAATTGCAGCATAAATTGCGCAAGTGTAAACGGGCCTTAATATTTGGTCATCGTTGAAAATTGGAAATTGCCATTATTCACACGTTTAGTTAGTCAATGTAAACTTTACACTTTGAAAGTTTCTGTGATCAGTGACACATCCAGCATGCAGGCATGTTTCATAGGTATAAATTCTAAGTTCTAAGCCAAATATTCCAGGGAACTGACTCCGTATTAATTAAACAATGAGTCGGTTCCCTCAGAGATTCTTACAAATCAGAACTTAGAATCACCTATGCCGAAAAATCCTACTGCGATCACAGAAACTTTGATAGTGTAAGCCAACCTTAAAAGGGTAAAGTAAATAAATACTGCATGGATTTGGGGCGCGTGATAGAACTAACTATTGAAGGGTTTTTGTACATGGAGATTTCGAGTGTAAATTTTAATATGCATTCTTGTATACACATCATCATGCCTGCTGTGAATAATGGAACTATTTCAACTATTGTAAGCTTATGCTGTGCCATGCATGCAAGCTATTATAATATAATTATTTTAAATTAATATAAGTTTCATAAAAGTTTTCAAACTTTCAAACCTAATTATAAAAGGGATTTTTGGCAATACCAATGTAAAAAATGTGAAAGCAAATTTACCTTGTTTCGATAATTCACAATTCTGTAATTTTGAACATCGACAAAATTTCCAGCTTCTTCAACGGAACTACATATGATTTAAGCATTTAAACAAATTATAATACGTGCTACATAAAGTAAACGTTTTTGTGTTCAAGTGGAAAATGTGGCTTTTATCTTTTTTTCAAAATGGAAAAGACTTTAACTTAAACAACACTAACAAAACTTGCATACAGTTGAATAAAATTTTCAAGCTGTTAGCATTGTAAAATGTGATCTAAGAAAAGAGGAAACTTTGTCAGTGGAGGACGGTTCGCTGAATCAACGTAAATTAAAACTACACAATTGTCTCGAATCAGTTTTGATGTATAGTATTAATACGTAATAGGATAGTTTCTCGTGAAATTTGGATAAAACAAGCACTCGTGAATTTTCCAAAGACCTCCAATAGCACTCGTCCTTCGGACTCGTGCTTATTTATCCAAAGACAAAGTGCACTCGAAATTATCCTATTACCCATACAAACAAACTTGTTCTGCATCAAACAGTCTTCATGAATGACTATTAGTCTGCCAAGTAGTTACCTTCATCCTGCTCATCAGCACTACACTGATTAGGCCCAAAAGGCCGAAACGGTACCGTCTGTAGTTAGATATCGCTCTATGGCCTTCAGGTCATAATGAGCGCCCTACAGGATGAGCCATTGCCGCTTACGCATTGTGCGCACGCTCACTGCTTGCAGTTTGAGCGCTCTGGCAATAGTTTGATGTCCCACACTCGTGACACATTCCGCCATCTTGGACATGCATTCGATATGCATACGTCACAAGCAGGGAAAAAGGGAAATTTTTATCTCGCGAACTACATGTCATTACCAATATGAAACTCGATTTTCCAAAATCTTTTATAAGTACTCAATTAACTCAGAACATTTTAAGAATCTTTTCGAAGAAATTTAGTCCCACATGAAGAAGTTTTTATTAACAAGTTTACCCTGCTTTTGACGTCATCAAAAACTCAGTTAATTAGGTCAATTATGATACCAAGAGGCAAGATGGCGGACTGCACACTGTTTTTGGTCAAACCAAGCAAGTTACGAAAAAGTTGCAAAAGGTCTTCATGCATATATAACTTTAAAAGTTCTTTAAAATAAGACAAAGTTAATTTTTACTGCCATATCCCTTTAAGCTCATTCGTATTGCAGGTTCGGCCGTTTTCGGCGTATGCATGCAACGTTGAACTAGCAGGCCTTTGCAGAGGTTTCTGTAATTTTCCGTGTTTTTATGCGATGCATGAACCGCAGTGGTTTTGTAAGCGCATGCGAAATATACATTTATTAGACCAGGAACGGTTGCGAAAAATGCAAAGGTCCCTAGCCCTAGGAGTCGAACCTGCGGCCCTGCGATTCCGGAGCAGCGCTCTAACCAACTGAGCTACAGAGTCCAGTCGAATTTCCACTCGATAATTTCCATCTACCACAGCCTCTAACTAGCCTCCTCCGCAAGCATCTCACCTGAGGAATCGGGTGGTGAGAAAATGTTTTCAAAACCCATTTGCAGGCTAAAGCCCATAGAGAGGCCTGCGGAGGAGGCTAGCCTCTAACTAGTATTCAATCGCGTGAGATGCAAAGTGCACTCTTAATATTTACCCTCTGGCATCTAGTTAGTATTTACACAAGAACTTGCGGTTAGAGCTCGACAACAGGCTTCTAGCTGTAGCTCAGTTGGATTCCTGCCAGAGGGCCTATAATTGTATTTTTCAAACTGCTCTTGGTTAGTAAATGTATAAAATTTACACTCGAAATTAGTTCCATCTACAAAACCCTTCCTCAATCGTGTAGTGTTTTGTCAGAGGTGATAATATGGTTTCGACGAAATCATTATACTGTAAAGTGATCATGAAAAGTAACATGTCAAATTTATTGTTGACTGAACACTTTTATCTTTTTCTGAACGAAATGTGAATATTTAATTCGAATGTTAAACTGCCTATGACACGAAATTGCAAATGTTTATAATTGCATTGTAAAGATGACTTAAAATGACTTAATAATTTCTTTTATAGAATTTTGGTAACTTGATTCCTTTGCAAGATATTCAACTTTGTTTCATATGCAAATATCACCAGTGTGACATCACATCGCATAATGACATTTTGAAAACGCAATATTTTACCTTGATAAAATATTTTTACAAACAAAATTAATACAGAGGGTTTATAATTACCAGTTATGCAATTAATACATATACAATGGCAATTTTTAAGTTTTTTAGATACGTATTCGTCAAGGAAACTATACTTTTCTGCAAACTCATTATGTGATGTGATGTGATGTGATGTGATGTGATGTGATGTGATGTGATGTCACACCGGTGATATTTGCATATGAAACAAAGTTGAATATCTTGAAAAGGGAGCAAGTTACCAAAATTCTATAAAAGAAACTATTAAGTCATTTTAAGTGATCTTTACAATGCAACCATAAACCTTTGGCCGGGGTGAAATTTCGTGTCATAGGCACTTTAAATGAGGCTCAAGAATTTGTTCTACTCAGTACTCACAGGAGTCACAGTGAATGCAAGAAAGTATAACGAGTTGATTGGCCATGTGCAATCATCCATATGAATGTTAATGTCGAAATATTTAGTCGTGTCGCAATGCATTTCTCGCCAAACATTTCGTTGTGAGTGTTGTGCCATTCAAAGTCTAAATCTACCTTGACAAATTGTCATTGGCTCGTATTCATGCACACGTGTCAATTCACCGAGCGATATCAGCATTGATCGCCGCTCATTTGATACTTCAATTTGACTGACTTATATTTACTTCCGCTCAGCATGGATTTTTTAACTAGACAGCAAGCAAAACGTGGAATATTTGCTTAAGTCTGGCTTAATTTCGCCCTTCAATTGTTCAGATAAGTATTTTGTATGTTATATCTAACATGCTTTACAAGAATGAAGTGTATTCAAAGAGCACGTACCACGACACAGACAGGGTAAACGCTCCTTCCGTACTCTGACTATCACGGAGGAGAAAGGCACCAGGTTCTCTGATTTTCGTTAAAATTCTCGTGGCCTCGTCTGCCGTTATACTTCCGTGATACCAAAGTGGTTTGTCTTTAGCCATGATAACGAATGTAAACCAAAACGAGTATTGATACCAATTTTTGGTTCGCTTTGGACATGCACTTGACAAGAAGGGTGTTTATGAGTTGTCAGAAATTCAATAAAGTTTTAATTTTAAAAGGCCCCTACTGTGACCATTCTTATTGCTCACAATTGTTGTATTCAAATTAAAATTCCTACAATTTTTCATACGCACCAATTCTCTTTCAAGATAAATTCCAATCGATTCATTCTAGTCTCTGAACCACTTTTTGAATCAGTATAGAAGCGTTACGAAAACCTGCAATAACTACGCTTTACACTTTAATTCAGAGTTTCTGAAAGTTATACACTGCGTACAGTATCAGATAGGTGCTTTTCCGCGCCGCTACAACAAGCTATGCAGCATAGTGCAAACGTAACCGTAACTTTTGATAAATTATTGCTAGATGAACAAAGTTTTTTTATTCAATTATTCACTGGGAAAAAAATGTGAAATCCATGCTATGAAATTTGCAATTGCACCACAGTAAATCCATAGTATATCATTTCGATACTATATCCATAATATGGAATATACAATTATTATATGGATAATCAAAATCCATTCTATTTCCAATGAAGGTCCGTATACAATTTCCATTCTATGGCCTTCTATGGATTTTCAAAATTTTTTTCAGTGAATATGACTAAAAAAATGGTAAATTGTACAAACATTTCTCATAATGTTCTCCAATGACGGTTCTGTAACTTTTGTACAAGAAAGTGGAAATATACTTTAATTATTTACTAAATTTATTATTGTTCAGATTTTGACTTCCACTACCGCTACCGTTACCATTGACCTATCGAAGATGCATATACCAGGTGATCTCGTGTTCGTATTTTAGCCAATCAGCGCTCAGAAAGGGTTGTCCGAATAGAAATCCATTTTGATGTATTCAGTCAATTATATCTTTCGTTATTCTTTATGAAACTAGTTGAAATTTTGTAATTATGTTTGGTTATGAGAACTCTAGCTCTGACAAAAATATGGAATCGAAATAAAGTATATTACAGGAGATATTCAGTTGTTTTAATCATAAAATGGATTTCTATTTGACAACTAGTGCCAGTACTTTTCCGCGTATCAAGATCATCTGGAATCTACCCAATTTACCAATCAAATAATTATGTATTAATTAAGCCTGTGAGCGGTAGTGCCAGTAATGCAAGTCAAATCTGAATCTCTCTAATATAGCGACGACACGGCACCATGATTCATAAGGAGTTGCATAATTTATTCGAAAAGTGGCTGTCATTCTGGTAATGAATAGATTATCAAATCACGATCATTTTGCCTCAACAATAATTTATCGGCCACGAGCTTAACACGCGCGAATAAGTCAGTAACACTGTTCTCGACAACAGAATAATAGGCCAATTGCCAGCCGTTGCCAGATAGTTGTTTGATTGACGAGTTCCCAGAAACTAACAGCATTGCCCCAGGTCCCGTGATACTAAAAACTCCATCTTGTGTACAACCGTTTCTGGCGTACTCAAAGTCCAAAAATTCATCCGCCTTACCTTCGCCACACGTGTACACTCTGAACAGTCCAGTGATCGGCTGACCATCCTTGTAAACAAGTAGAGCCTGTTTCGTTTCCAACGCGGCAAAGTCACCGCATGCAACGAGCACGGCAATCTCGTATACACTCACATCCTGCACACTCTTGTTGCATTCGGCTGAAACACTTGAACAGCGACAGTTCACTTCCACTACAAGGAAATTTTCCTTATAATGCCACATTTCCAAGAAAATATAGGTGTTGCGAAGGTCAAACTTTTTTGCCACCTCTTGCACAAATTCCACCATCTTCTGTACCGTTTCTTTGCTTTTTGAAAAGATTGGCATTACATAACCCAGAAGAGTTTCCTGTTTTTTGGGAGATAGTTCGGCGTCCCAGCTCTCGAATACAAAATATTTTCCTTGACCGTCCACCCAACCACCAAGAGCCAACTGATCAGGAGATTCAACCAACTCCTCTATAATCATGATGTTCTGAACAGCCAGAGGGAATTTCTTCAGATCAAGGTATTTTTCAAACAGTTCACAATAGCCTTTAAAGAAAGGGGTCACCAAAGGGCGAACTTTAATAATCGCTGCCATTAATTCTTGCTCGTTTCGAATCACAGACATGCCTTTGGATTGCGTAAGAAACGGTGGTTTGAGAAAGCAAGGATACTTCAATTTGTCCCGCCATGTTTCCACAGGGTCATCAAGGGTGATGTAGTCCACCCACAGATTATCCCTGCATGCTTTTCTCGAGTAATACTTGTGTAAACACAGAAACGTCGAAACTAATGAGGGGCCACGTAAGCCTGTAATTTGGCAGACAACCGAAGCGACGATAGAAGATAGATCGTGGCCAAACACCACTGCAGTAATAGCGTTTTCTTTAACATATCTCACAGCTCTATCGACACACAAAGTCAGAAAGCCTGGTTGAGCAAGAAATTTAGCATACTCAAATGTCGCCACGACAGTGTCTTTGACTTCGACCGAAGCGTGTATGAAATGAACCTCGTATTTTGACGGATCTAATTTCAATGCTTCGGCTCTATCGTTTGTGTTTGGAAGAACAACTAAAATCTTGTGTTTTGAAGTCTTGGAATCCATTAATTCCCCTTATTTAGTTCAATAAATAAACAAAACGCCAATTCGAGCATTGTGGCCATGCAACATGATACTTAATTTAAATGTTATATACTTATATTACATTTTATGTATGCATGCCGACGAAGTGTAACCGGATGTTATGTAACATATGAACAACGAGAGCGAGTGTTTCACCGGGGATAGCCAAACACGAGAAACTACAACGTATACATTTGTTTTCGAGTGTTTGGATATCCCGGTGAGACACGAGCTCGAGTTATTTATATGGCTTCTCAAATAATCGGGACGTAACAGAATGTTTTCGTTTGCTGATCATTTCAATATAATTCTAACCAAGCATAACGTAATTAGGAATTAGAGATTCAAGTAATTTTGCATGCGTAATTAAGATATTTGATGAAAACACTAGTGACTTTCATCAACTTTCACCGGGTTATCCAAATGGCAACTTGTGATCAAATAGGTGATTATCATTGACTGAATTGCTCATGAATTTGAGAAATAAATTTATATATATATATATATATATATATATATATATATATATATATATATATATATATATATATATATATATATATATATATATATATATATATGGATTTTCAGTGTGGGCATATTACCAACAAAGCACGTCCATATACCGACCAGCCAAAAGCTGGTCTGATCAAAATGTGCAGTTTAATACGTAATATGTAAGGTGTTATGAAAAAATATTCTATTTCGATGTATAGGCCTTTTCGAATTCGAATTTGGTAACAAGAACAGATTTCTTATTGATCATCGTTCTCCACTAAATTCGTCGCTTCCCTCTTCCTCGGCTTCTCCATCACCTTCCCGCTTGCACACTTCTGTGTCTTCTACGTTCGACGCCGTATTTTGAAAATGTCCTAACATTGGGACACTTTTGGTTGGAACACCACTTGTCTTCGCCCAGGATTTGCATTCTTTGGCCCAGGGCTCTCTCACGCTGTCCACCAAAGCGATAGAGACTGTCTGCAATCTGATCACAGATAAAGCTACAGTATAGCTACTCGTCGTATATAAATCAGCATATCAGCGAGGACCGAAAACTGAAATAGCGGCACAAAAAGTATGGACGTTTTGCGAACATGAAGACAGCAATTCATTTGTTTTTTATAGCCTTAAATAAATAAAAATAAAACGAAAGACTCTAGAATTTAGGAGTTAGCTTAATTACAATTTTTAAAATACCGCTAGAGCAGCGATAAGAATATCGGTTCAGAATTTACATCCGGGCAACGAGATTTTAGCCAATCAGAGAGCGTTATTTGCCGCTGTGTCCACTCTATGATTGGCAAGATGGTGAGTTTTAATATGCGCATAAATTAGACCTCTAATATATATCGTTTCGATAAGCGAGTTTAACTATTTTATTACAATCGTCCACGTACGTTCAACGTTGACCGATTTGTAATACAATTTAAGAGCAGGGTTACCAGATTGCTGAATAAATAAGCCAAACATTGTTATAAACGGCCCTTTGATGTCTTTGTTTCGACCAAAGAAAACAAAACGTTAAAGGTTATGATAATAATATTTGGCAAATCCTCCCTAAGAGTAAGGGTTGCATGGGTAGAATGTCGACATGGCGACATCGTAGGGAAAGCTGTCCAATCCAGCCATGGACCTGATGAAACAGACGTCGTTATCACGTTTCATTACAAGAGAATGCAGACAGAAAGGCTTAAGTTTTATCCCTCGACCAACTGATGTGATAATTATTACTACACCAAAATATGGTACAGCGTGGATGCAACAGATAGTATATTCATCAACTACGAAGTCTGGCGATATGACCTTTACAGATATCGATGACGTTGTACCATGGATTGATTTGGCTTATGAACAAGATCATTTTCAATCTTTCCCTCCGTCAAGGCTTTGTCCCTTCCTTGTGGAAATCAACTAACGTTTCACCAGTACCCAAATCTTCCCCCGCTCAAGACATCGGCTCAGACTCTCGTCCCATCTCCCTCACAGCCATTGTTAGCAAAATTCTGGAGTCGTTTCCTTACCGCTGGCTTTTCCAATCAATCATAGGACAGATCGACCCGTTTGGCGCTTTAGGAGGCTCAAGTATGGCTCTCGTCCACCTCCTCCATAGGTGGTACGAAGCGTGCGATGACCTTGGTTCATCATTACGGATCTGCCTGTTAGACTTTTCAAAAGCCTTTGATCGGATCGATCATAACGTCTTACTGAGAAAGCTTCAACAAATGGCCGTACACCCAGTTCTCATTAGCGAGCTTAAGCATGCAGGACGGCAACACGACGACGACGGCCAAAACAAATTCCTTCAAATAAATGATAGTAAAGAAAACTTGTCGTATATTATAATTCGTATGAATTTAATACAGTATAAGAAGTTGAAAACATTGGCTTTATGTTTGGGAAGAGTTCTACTGAACCGAATTTCAAGTTGCACTTGTTACGGCTTCAAATGCAGGCGTTGTATAAACGACGTGAAAATCTGTGATTTGCCGTTGTAAACAGAACGACAACTACGTCTGAAACTCCCCCGGGGCTTTAATTATTTATTTCTTTTCATTGACTCATTGTACCGGGTGGCCCAAAAAAAAGTACTCCTGTTTGATTCGTAATAACATCTAAACAAGTAAAGTTTTTAAAGAGAAATAACTTGCATTAAATAGAGGAAGGACTAACTTAGATTTTGATATATTACAGTTGTATTTAACTTAAAAATTCACGGATATATTAATGTTAAAAATGGGGAGCATATTTTGGAATGTGTCTAAAATTAGCGAAAATCGGCATATCAAATATTAACTCCAGCGTTTGTTTGCTTAATGACATATTAGGCTAACTTGTATTTTAGCGAATTATCGTTAAGGTTTGTAAGGGATATGGCGTAGATTTAGACATCTTACATGTAAGTCTTAGCTCATTGTTTCCTGAAATATGAACGTTTGAAATTATGCAAGTATTTAATATTAGGTCTTTGCAAACTTAAATGTACATGAAAGACTGACCATGGAAGGCAGGCGCTTAAATTTTTCGTATTCTTAAATAGCCTAATTTTTTTATGTTTTTAATGGGTTCAAACAGACTGAGTAGATTATTTCTCGGTTAGAGCAGGATGAATATTCTTTATTGAAGGAAATAATATTGCTTTTTGCAAATACACATCACCGTATCAACGCTACTATTTTGTTACGTTTTGTTCCAAAAATGTTGCATGTCTCTGGGGAGTTGCTTAATTGTTATGTCTTATGGAGTTGTATGGTTTGATTGTGTTTCATATAATTCTCAGTTTACTCCATGAACTTGCTAAGATTAAGAAACGGCAAAAGAGTTTGTGTGTTCTTAACAAGATTTCAGAACGTTGCAGAAGTTAGAAGAGCTTCACAATTCCGTTGTGACAGCATGCCCTAATTCAGAACTACGAACGATCCAATGACGATCCTTCGCGATGCAGTGGTCTCATGAAATAAGGAAACGTATTCGTGCTAGGAACACACGCGAATTTCGAACGAATGAATCTTGCTTGTATTTTGTAGATATAATAATACTTTGTTTCATAATAAACAATTTGTCAAGTGTCATTTATTTACTGGTAATAGTGCATGTTTCAGTCGGGCAAATCTTGATTAATATTTGATACGCCGATTTTGCATATTTCAGACACATCCAGAAATATCCTCCCGAATTTAAAGATTAATATCTCCGTGAATTTGTAAGTGAAATACAACTGTAATATATCAAAGTCTAAGTTAGTCCTTCCTCTATTTGATGCAAGTTATTTCTCTTTAAAAGCTATACTTGTTTAGATGTTATTACGAATCAAACAGGAGTACTTTTTTTTTGGCCACCCGGTAGCGGTCGTGGAAGCTCGAGAGCCGCAGAATGTAACAGAAGTGTAGAGTCTCTTGGACTTGGTGAATTTCAATGGAAGAATTATTCCAGATATCGCAACAGTTGCAAAGCCAATGAGTACTGAAAGGAGAGAACTGAAACGTAGGTTCGCAGAACAGGAAACCTGGAGTTATTTAGATCCAGACGCGAGGTGGTAGATTGTTTGTGAGGCCACGTCCTTTTGAGCTAGGAGCAATTGTGTTGCAAGAGAACAAATGAGAAGACCGAGTTATCTGTGATGCCATGTGTAGTCTTGTCCCCGAGCCAATGGAATTCGCGCCATTCCGGGCTTTAGCTCGGGAGAAGGGTACTAATTAAGCCCGGAAATTTACACCCGGAGAAAGGAAAGCATTAACGAAGTCTTAAAGATCATCAATAATCGCGGGCGCGTGACTATGGTTCATGGGTGGACCACAATGATCTAAAAAATAAAGCTGTTTTCCAGGAGTGGGATAAGCAAGATTCCAAATTTAAAAAACATATATTTGGAAAATCACGTTTCACACAAAAGGTGCTTTGAATCAAATTTTGTTTGAAGAAATGAGAAGAATTGATTTACTATAGAATATCGTGAAATATAGGGCAAGT
>CACRXK020002877.1:0-39820 GCA_902702795.2 Paramuricea clavata | reverse complement strand
GGTCGTAGGTTCGAATCCCACCGTGGCCGGGCTATTCAGAGTAAATGCGATTAAATGTAACTTTTTATTTAACCACCTTTAGTCAGCTTATTAAAGGTGTAAACACATATTTAATATCTTTAGTATCTTTGCTAAAGCTGATTAATGACACGCTTTTCGTCCTGTGAATATTTTCTGTGATATATACTGCCAATATAGTAACAAAGAAAGCTGAACAAAGACGTCGGTGGTGAACAAAGACGGCAACGATGGTGTAGTTGTAATGTCAACTCAGTCACAAATCTTTGGACATCCGGTGTCAACCTCGTACCCAGGGTCCCCGTGTTTAAAGGTTCTGGTGCACGTGATGGGTACGAGGTTGATCCTGTGTCCCAGCAGATTTGGACCCCCTCAAAATGGACCACCCGGTTTAAATCTGCTAGCAAATATGGATCGGGGAGTCCATATCCGCTAGTGAATATGGAGCTATGGGGGTCTTATTCGTTAGCGGATTTGGACTCCCCTCGCGAATTTGGACCCCTCTCGTATTTTATCATTGCGACGTATTGTATTTTCAATATTGTACCGAAAGCGCTTTAAATCGTCATAAATCTGATTTGATTTATCTAATTTTAAAAAAACTACTGTACGAAGATTTTTAGATTAAAGAATTCCGTCAAGGTTTATGATACATGGGTTTATTTCTATGATCTTGGAATGTGTGAGAACTGAGACTAGCGCAGGATTGAAGCCTTCACAAGTATTTTGCTCCTTGGAATTGCTATCTGCTCTGACTCTTAACTGCTCAAATAAGAACGGAGAATGAAAATAAATTTCGAATTTTTGCCTTAACATACCCATAACAAAGTGATGCGTTCCATTCAACCCTAAACTTTTATAAAATTAGCATCTCATTAGACATTTTTCACATAAGCCAAGTCCATATGATAATGACTCACTAATTGTAAAATCATCAACTATTCATGCATATTGTGTTCTATATGCACCCAAGCGTTTAGTATTTGGTCGCGTCTACACGGTTGTTTACCAATTACATAGAAATTCCGGTGATTCCATACGGAAAGTAAATGGAACAAGCATATTTCGACTGCCCAACCCGAACTTTTCCGGAATGAACGGTTTGTTTGAAAAGGTTGTCCTCTCTTACCGATTGGAATGTTCCAACCGATGAATTTTGTTCCATTTTTTTTATTTTTTCACCAGTTCCAGGTTCTTGGAATTATATTAATAATATTTAAAAATACTTCAGTGCCTTCCATCAGACACTCTAAATGGAAAGCCTATAATCCGAATGTGATTTTCTATCCGAAATTTTGCTTACCATTAGCACAATTTCAAACCGGATGGGTTTTCCATGTAAATGGTAAACAACCCATGTTTCCAGCAAAAATGGTTTCCAAAGTGGAAACTATTGTTTTCATTCATACGGAATATATGAATATGACTCAAAGTTTTAATAAATAACAAGTTTTGGGGATTAAATGTTGCCAAACAAAACGGTGTGTTTCTGCGCCAAAATCGTGCAAAGTTCTACAACAACCGGTTGGAACCAGCGAGGGTGGCGCCAAATGCTACCAACGGCTTGATTTCCTGGTATTTCACTAGTAAAATTCATTTCTCCTATAATTTCGTCTGAAACAACCAATTCTCAACGAAGACAACGTTACCATATAACCAAGGACAAGGAGCAATAGACCTTTCCTCTTTTAAGTGAAATTTTGATCTAGACAAGTCTGGACAAAAATTTCATCACAGCTTGAAAGAGCATCACAAAATTAGTAATATTCCGAAGTTTCGTTGCGAAATGTTGTAAAATGCGAATAATATAGCCTTGCGAAGTTTGCCGTTTTTCAGTCATTTTGATTACAAATAATGGGAAATTGATAATCAGATTGATCATCTGATTATCAATCTCCCGTTTGTAATACCAAATGACTGAGAAACGGCAAACTTCGCAAGGCTATATTATCCGCATTTTACAACATTTTGCAACGAAACTTCGGAATATTACTAATTTTGTGATGCTCTTTCAAGCTGTAATGTCCAAGCAGACTTGTCTAGATCAAAATTTCACTTAAAAGGGGAAAGGTCTATTAGTTGTTGCTGCGTATCAAGCCTGTTTATTTTCTGGGAAAATATCTTTGAATATGTGAAGACACGTGTTGGAAGTTTGCCAGGGAATAATATGAAAAACAAAGAATACATATACTACCATCCAACATGCCGGAAAACGGCAATGAAAAGAATCAAGAGAATTGTAAACGCAACAACGCAATCGCTCTGAATCAAACGAGAAAATTCAGTCAAAGAGCATGGTACAATAAGTCCAACTGACTTGATAATACTATCACTGACGGAGAAATATATACATCCCCGGTTACGCTATAATAAGAAAAAATCGAAATAGACATGGTGGAGGGGTAGCTATATATATTAAAGAGAATATATCTTGCTCAGCTAGACATGATCTTGTACCTGCCCAACTAGAAATGGTCTGTGTAGAAATTATATAATCTTCCATATAACAAATCGTTCTTAGTTAGTACATGGTGCAGAACGTTAAATGCAAGTATAAACGTATTTGAAGATTACTAACATTAAATTTGTTGAAAAATGTGATTATGAAAATAAGCAGTTGATTGTTCTGGGAGATATGAACTGTGACTATTTTAAAAATCCATTCGAATCACATACTCAAAGACTAACATTTATATCATCTACATATCAGTTGCACCAAATGATTTCGGAGCTTACACGAATGACAAACAGATCAGCTACTTTAACAGACTTGATATTCACAAATGAGACAAGAAACATAGCAAAATCAAGAGTTATTCATAATGGTATGTCTGACCATAGTTTAATCTAAGTTGTCCGCAAATTTATCCCATATAAGCGTAGACAAATTAAAAAAGAAATACGAAACTTAAAACACTTTGTGAAGAAAAATTTCATTTGTGATCTGCTTAATATACCTGGCAAAGAACAGAAACTATTAATGATCCTAATTTGGCCTGAAAGGCGTGGGAAAATAATTTTAATAAGGTTAGATAGACATGCGCCTCTGAGACTTCAGGGTATACGGCATACCGCAATTCCATGGCTAAATTTGAACATTAAAAAAGTTATGCGTAATCGTGATTATCATGCATAAAAAACAATCCGTTAAATACGGCTCTGAGTACCACTGAAATTCTCGTTATTACTGCCAAAAAATTGGCGAATGTAATAAAAACGATCCAAAAACTGCTTGGAAACTTATTAATTCTCTTATTGGTCGTGCCAGTAAAACAAAACATATTAATGAAATTGAAATTGACGATAACATTATTCGCAACGATGAAATATATCCGAAGCTTTTAATGAATTCTTTATTAATATTGGACCTATAATCAGTGAACAAATAAGTTTGAAACTTATTTATTTGGTTAATTGTTCCATCCTTTCGTTTTATGTTTATTCTAGTGGATAAAGTTTTGAAAACTCTAAGACATCTAAATGTTTCGAAAGGCGCCAGTCTTGATAAAATTCCGGCTAAATTGCTACGCATTGCTGCAGATATAATTGCACCCTCTTTAACTTATATTTTTAATCTATGACTTTCAACTGGAGTATTTGTAGAAAATTGGAAAGATTCGAAAGTTATACCGATTTATAAGGAAGGCAACAAACGAACTTTGGGAAATTATAGACCAATATCAATTCTTCCGATAATAATAGTCTTCGAAAAAGAAATCTTTACACACCTTTACAGATATCTAAACGAAAATTGCCTTATATTTAAATTCCAATCCGGATTTCGGCCAGGGCACTCCAAAATTGCAGCTCTAATTCATATGTGTGATAACTGGTACGAAAATATGGATAATGGCAAGTTAACAGGGGTAGTTTTCCTTGATATCAGAAAAGCGTTCGATTCAAAAGATCATACTGTAATTTAGTTTGGGGTAACGCTTACAAATCCCACATTCAAAAATTAGTAAATATCCAGAAAAAGATAGTAAGATTAATGACCTTCAAATCCTATTTTGACCATACTGAACCAATTTTTAATGACCTTAAAATACTAAACTTGTATAAATTGAATGACTTCTTAACAAGTCTATTTATGTTCCGATATTTTCATCTACAAAATCTTCCAGAAATTTTTGATAAATATTTTTTAACTAACAAAGAAATCCATAATTACAACACAAGAAACGCATCATTGCTCCACAAAAGTTGTACTAGAACAAGTTATAAAAAACACACGCTCGGTAATAACGGCATCGATGTGTGGAATAATCTTCCGACGCAATATAAGCAAATTAGATCTCTTCCAATATTTAAATCTACAATGAAAATATATTTTCTTCTGTCAAATTTAAATAAGTAGAATTCTTGGCACAAAGTGAAAAGCCAAATAATTGTTATAGTCTGATATATCTTTTACGCACTTTCCTTATTGTAAATATATCACCGTAATTCCTTTGAAAACAATTGGACTGATATTAACTTGGGACCTTAAACAAAAGCCTTATGGTTTCTAGAAGGTTCCTAGCCCTACTATTGTAAATATTTTCTATTTAAATTGTTAATTTTATAAACTGATTTGGGCGAATATATTAAATAAATAAAAATAAAAAATAAATGTTATACTACTTGAAAAACTAGCTTTCTACGGCGTTTCTCAACTTGAACTTGCATAGTTTCAATCCGACCTCTCAAATCGGCAACAACAGTGTCAAGTAAATAGCTGCCTCTCTAATAAAGGTGAAATCATTTGCGGGTTCCACAAGGTTCCATACTTGGCCCGTTGTTGTTCCTAATTTTTTATCAACGATTTACCCAACTGTCTAAGGACAACAACACCCTGTCTATATGCAGATGATACCCAAATTTTCGCCTTTTTGTACGACTCTGTTGCGCTGTCTAATGACATTAACTCTGATTTAGAAAATGTCGCAGATTAGTTAAATGTAAATAAACTCTAATCCCATCCATCTAAGGCTAAGCTTATTATCATAGGATCTAAACAAAATTTGACCAACAAAGTTGGTGAATTGTACAACAGCATTATTATGAACAATAACGTAATTTCATCTGTTGTCTCGAATAAATGTTTGGGAGTTGATCTTGATGACAGGTTTACTTTTGATAGTCCGCGTGTTGAGACCCGATATCGTTCACTTTCATTAAGCATGTCTTAGATCTGAAATATTTTTACGAGAACTATCACTTTCGAACACGCTGAGTTCATATCCGAAAAGTTCCCACTCCGTATAGACCCGCAGTTTTTTTCACAAAATGCTATCTTATCTTCACTAATTTCACAGCAAATTTTTTCATTGTTCAACGATACGGCGATGACGATACACGATTATGTCACTCAAAAGGACCAATTTCTATTAACCATTCTTCTATTAACCATTCTTCTTTTCAAGATCGGTTTTGTTCGAATCATTTTGAGTTATGCAATCTTATGCGTGTTGGACGTAAACAACATATCTTGTCTACAACTTTGAGGGAGTACTTTCTAAAATCCTCAATTCTTGAGATATCTCTATAAAATCACAAGGACATTAATGCGAAGTCTTTCAGCTATGTCACTGGCCTGAAAAATAACTCTTTTAACGCGATCAAGGTATTTAAAACAAAAGTAACGCGAAGCCAACGTTATGGTAAAGACAACGCTGAAATGAAATATTGTCGAATGGTTTCAGGTAGAAGACTTATAGGATTAATCTTAAATAACCTTAAACTATAAGAATAAATGTTCACAACAAAGACAAAGATCAGTCCCAAATTATAAAATATGCTCTGTAAACTTACCACGAAGTGGAGAAATGTGTGCATGAGCTGTTTATTTGATGATTTCGACGTATATAGAAGCCCTCTTTCCAATAATTTTCGCTTATCGCACAGTATAACACCAATTACTGATGTAATAGTTCAAACACAATGATAAGTTAATCTTGAATTACGTCGCGGAAACCTTGTTGGAAATTTCAATGCTGATCCATTACATATCGATTACCGTTTTATATCTTTGTATAAAACATTTTGATTGCATGTAAGGAATTGATATTTGTGGTGTTACTCTGAGTGTATATCCACACCGGGCGAGCTTGAAAAATATGCCCGGCCACGGTGGGATTCGAACCTACGACCTTTGGAATATTAGCCCAATGCTCTTCCAACTGAGCTACGCGGTCAGGACGGTTCGAGTAAGTGATATTTCGGAACAGAATCTAGTTCCTTCGATACCAATGTTTTCTAGTAATATGAATTTTTTCTGTGTTGGTGTAGTGTACTCAGGTGAATATGATATTTGTGGTGTTACTCATTGGTATCGAAGGAACTAGATTCTGTTTCGAAATATCACTTACACGAACCGTCCTGACCGCGTAGCTCAGTTGGAAGAGCATTGGGCTAGTATTCCAAAGGTCGTAGGTTCGAATCCCACCGTGGCCGGGCATATTTTTCAAGCTCGCCTGGTGTGGATATACACTCAGAGTAACACCACAAATATCATATTCACCTGAGTACACTACACCAACACAGAAAAAATTCATGTAAGGAATTATTTCTCAGAAAAGAAACATAGCACAAAGACTTGACATTACCGTCCTTGTGATTTTATAGCGATAGATCCAGAACTAAGGATATTAGAAGGAATTATCTGTATCTTCTCAAAGTTGTAGACACGATATGTTGTTTACGCTCAACACGCATAAGATTGCATAACTCAAAATGATTCGAGCAAAACCGATCTTTTGTTAAAAGGAATAATGGTTAATAGAAATTGGTCCTTTTGAGTGACATAATCGTGTATCGTCATCGATCCGTGTCGTTGAACAATGAAAAAAATTGCTGTGAAGTGTTAGTTCCCGTAAAAGTATTTCAGATCTAAGACATGCTTAATGAAAATCGTTTTCTAGGCACTTTTCGAGGTCACAACACACGGACTATGATATCAATATTGAAGAAATATGCAAGAAGATTTGTTCAGGCATAGGAGCATTGAGGAAAATAAATCAATAATCCAACCATATTTTGATTATTGCTCTCCTCTGTGAGATATACGTGCAATAAAATATTAAGATAAATTGCAGATCGATGCTACGAAATCGTGCGGCTAGAGTTATCACTGAAGCAAGATATGATGATAGGATTAGACCAAGTGATCTTTTGGAAGGTTTAGGATGAGATAATCTACATGTTAGGCAGGCTAAGTTGAAGAGTCTCCTAATGTATAAAATCCTTAATAAAAATTGTTCGCCATAATATTTAAGAGAAAGCCTCGTAAGACTTAGAGAACTTAATAGAGACCATAATTTACGAAATTAAGAAACGGATCTAGCACTACCAAAACCAAAAATTAATTTTGTGAAGCGAAGCTTTAAATACAGTACATCAATGCTGTGGAATAATCTTCCATTAGAGGCAAAAAGAGCGATTTCGCTCAGTCAATTTAAGCGTAGTATTGTGGATTGGTCTTTTTGAACCATGTTGACTTAGTTATAGTTAACTCTCTTTACTTACTTTACTTGACTTTGGGGGAAAAGGGGAGGTTGGGGTTCATATAATTTATATATTTTACTGTTTTATATATCACGCCACTTCTGTAAATCTGCTTTCAGTTGTGCGAGGCTAGCGAGTTTTCATTTTAAATAAAATTGATTGATGATGTATGTATGTATGTATGTATGTATTTAATTTCTTTAGAGACGCTATCCTCATCAGCTAAACGGCTGGTTTTCATGAGGGGCGTCTATTTAGCTATTTACAAGTATATAAAAATGAAGAAAAAACTAATTAACCCACACACCCAAAAAGAATATTACCCAGAAAGTATTATGTAGTTACAAATGGAATAACAATTAAAAACAAGATTCAAATAGGTCTTTTGAAACAATAAATCGAATGAGCAGACTTAGCCTCAGCAGAAAGGCTATTCCACAGTACAGCTCCACTATACCTAAAGCTTCTTTTAAGAAATTCTTTCTTAGGTTTTGGAAGTGAGAGATCTGTATCATAATTTCTGAGATGATAGTCATTATCATTATCATTATTGCTTCGTGCAGAAAAGAATTCTCGAAGACAGGGGGCAGTACCATTATTAAGAATGTTGTATACCAGAACCACTTTATTAAATCTAAATCTGTTTTCAAGATTTTTCCAGTTAAGCCGTTCAAGGAGCTCAGAGGAGTTGGTATCATTACTTACTCCCGCCAACACCCTTGCAGCTCTATTTTGGAATCTCTGTAGTTTTTGTTTTAGTACAATTCCGCAATTATCCCACAAAGGGGAGCAATAATCAAAGTATGGCAGAATTAACGCCTTATAGATGATGTGCAGGGTTTCATTGGGGACGAATGGTTTTGTTCGTTTTAAAACTCCTATCCCTGCACCAACCTTTTTACAGAATGCATTAATGTGAACTTCCCAACTAAGGTGTTCATCCAACTCAACTCCTAAACATTTAAAAGATCTGTACCGTTTTAATGGTTTATTCTTAAAGGTCACCTAATTTATCTCCAATTTTATTTTTGATTTTGTACCGGGAGCCTATGAACATTAGCTTAGTTTTAGTAGTATGGTGTTGTATTTTGTTATCCGAGAGCCTTCTACTAATATTTTTCAAATCAGAGTTTAATAGTTCCACCAGTTCATCATAATTATCAGACGAGGCAAATATCTGCGTATCATCAGCATATAAAGCCGGAGCTGTAAATTTTAAGTATTGCGGCAAATCATTAATATAAATAAAAACATCAAAGGACCGAGAATGGATCGACCCCTGCGGCACACCACTTTCTATGGATTTCCAAGAGGATATATGTTTATTTACACAGCAAACTTGCTGACGATCAGTCAAGTAAGAGGTAAACCAATTGAATTCATTTTCACGAATACCAAACTGGTCTTTCATTTTTGACATTAAAATTTGATGGTTAATTGAATCAAATGCTTTCTTGATATCCAGAGAAACAAGACCAGTTATTTTACCCTCATCCATATTTTTTAGCCATTCATCGCACATCTGGAGAAGTAAGATTAGAGATGAATGTTTAGGTCGAAATCCAGATTGAAACTTTGAAATTAGTGAGTTTGCAGATAAATAACTATATAGTTGCTGAAAAATTTCTTTTTCAAAGATTTTACTTACAACTGGGAGAATAGAAATTGGACGGTAATTTTCGCATTTGCTTCTATCCTCAAATTTATAAATCGGTTGCACACGTGCTAATTTCCAGTCATTGACAAATATGCCACTATGTAGTGATTGGTTAAAGATTGTTGTCAGAGATAGCGCAATTATATCTGCAGATAATTTAAGAACTTTAGCTGGAATTTTGTCTACGCCAGTAGCTTTGGATGTTACTAGTTGTTTTAAGTTGTTTAGAACTTGATGAACACTTATATCAGAAAAACAAAAAATTGTGTTACATTCTAAATCACCACGATTTGTCACACCAGCAGAGGTATGATTTTCTTCCACCCCGAGTGCAAGCGATGGACCAATATTAACAAAATAATCATTTAATTTGTTTGCAATTAGGTTTCTATTTGTAAGAATTACATTATTATCAGTCCTAATTTCATTGATAATGGTTGATTTTGAATTTTTCCCAAGTAGGTTATTAATCAAGGACCAACTTTTCTTTACGTTCTTATGCTGAAGATACTCAGATATTTTAGTATTGAAATAGTTAGCTTTAAGATTTTTAATTTCATGCAGCATTAATTTTATTTCTAATGGTTTTAAATTTTTCCCAATGCATCTCTGAATTAATTTTTTTAAACATTATTTTATGAAAATCTCTTTGCCTCATTAGTTGCTTAATAGAGGCATTTAGCCATGGAATTTTTTTAGTTTTAATATACTTCCTCAGAATTGGCGCGTGTCTATCAAGTATTTCTATAAAGAAGGACTTCCAGACTTGCCAGCTATCATTCGGGTTATTAAATTGATTGACATAATCCCAAGGGATCCTAGACAAATCGTGCAAAAATAACCTTTCATTAAAGTGTTTTTAAAATTTCGAACTTCACTACATGTTCTCTGTCCTTTTAAAGGAACTAGTTTTTTAACAGCATAAATCAAACTATGATCTGAAATCCCAATTTCAATTACTCCATGATTGAATGAATAGTTTGTTTAATAAAAACATCATCTGGCAGTCAGAAGACTGAATTACATGACGTTAAGTGTTACAAGGTTATAAATAGTAAAAAATTCTATATTACAATGCAATTTAAAAATTGTTAATATATACTATATATCATATACTTAAATGTACTAATCTATATGAGTTAAAAATTCTAAAATGTTCAAGGAACATCTAATTTGTAATGTTTCTTAGCATAAAAGTTGATAAAAGAGTTTCCGAAACGATTTGTATTTGCTGGTAAAACTTCAAAAGATCTTTCTTTTCGTAATTCTCTATTGCCTGCTTTGGATGGTAAAAGTTTGGCAAGTTTATGATCATCATTTAAAACAATGTCGTTGAAGAGATTATTGGATAGATACTCCCGTCTGTTTTCAAGAGTGGAAATACCAGCGATGTTAAGAGCCTCGTCGTAAGACAATTCATAGAATATTATTTTCATTGCTCGCTTCTGTATACGTTCAATGTTTTTTGCAAGATTTTGTGGCAGGGAACTATGGAATAATTGGCACGCATATTCGAGGACAGACCTTATACAGCTGCAAAAAAATTTGACCAAATCTGCCGAAGCGACATCAGCACGTTTGAGTTGCCTCAACAAATATAAACGTTTAGCTGCTTTGGAGACAATTGAATTTACATGGTCTATCCATTTAAGGTCATTTCTTAATATAACTCCAAGCGATTTGATACTTGTCACTCTTTCCAAATTTCGGTCACCAATACGTATAGGTTCAAAAACAGGTGGTAATCGTGAAAAGGATATTACCATTTCTTTGCATTTAAATGGGTTTAGTTGAAAGGAATTGTCCATAGACCAAGTAGTAATATCATCGATATCCATTTGTAAAGTACTTTGTTCGTTTTTTTCAACAATTTCAGAGACCGTAGTATCGTCGGCAAATTTCCACATTTCTGAAAGGTGATTATGTAACACAAGGTCATTTATCATGGCTAAGAATAGCCAAGGCCCAAGTCGTGTGCCTTGAGGGACACCAGCTGGAACTTGGAGCCAGTCTGAGAAACAATTATCACTTAGTTTGACCCTTTGCCATCTATTACGTAAAAAGTCAATAATCCAGTTAACCACACAGGGCTTAATACCAAGGCTGAATAATTTCGCAACTAATGTGGTGTGATCCACCATGTCAAATGCTTTTTTATAGTCAAGAAATACAGTGCGAACAGATGAACCACTTCCATCTGTTGCACTCAACCAACAATGGAGCATCGATATCAAGGCAAGTACAGTGGAAGAATTTGGAATAAAGCCAAATTGTTGGGGATCAACAACCTTTAACAGAGTTGGTTTTACTTCTCTTTCGATTACAAGACGTTCCGCTATCTTTGATAGAGTGGAAGTTAAGGAAATAGGTCGTAATTCCCTTTCCAAGTCTTTGACAGTAGATGTTTTTGGTAAGGGGACCACATCGGCCAGCTTCCAAATTTGAGGGACTTTACAGCTTTGAAAGGAAGAATTGATTATATTTGCAACTGGTGAGGCGAGAATATCCGAATAGGTTTTTAAAACCCAATTGGAAATACCGTCAGGGCCACTGGAACGCGATGTATTAATTTCTTGCAATTTTCTAGCTATAGTTGACTCGGTCACAATAATAGGCGTTTCATCGTTGTGTACAATTACAGCCGTATCTTCAGATAATGGAACATAGTTCTGTATCACATTTATAAAAACATTGTTAATTTTATTACTGAGGTTTATGTCTGTCTCCTGCCATAAATCTTGATGGAGGCGGTCTTTTACACTTTTGTTGTTTAGTTTAGATGTGCCACACAACTGCTTCACTTCCCGCCACCAATCTCGGGGGTTAGTGTTACGTAAATTATGAACTTTAGATTGATAATAGCTCTTACGACAACGTTTTCGTTCACGATTAACTTTATTACGTAACATTTTAAAAAGAGTGACATTACCAGATGCAAAGGCTTTTTGTCGACGATTTATCAGTGATTTCAGATTGCTATTAACCCATGGTCGATCATTAGGGTGGACTTTTATTGAACGTTCAGGCATAATTAAGTTCAAACCATAGTTTATAATGCTAGTTAAAAAGTATAGTTTTTGATCATTTGAGGGTATGGACGATAAAATGTCCCATGGAATTTCCTGGAGAAATCGACCAAGACTTCTAATATTACTGGGTCGCTTGTCTCTTGTTTTAACAATACGCGATTGTGGTTCGTGCGATCTTTTCCTCGTTCCAGGACACATGGCAATTGTTAGATGGTCTGATAAGCCAAATGGAGGAGCACTAGTAGGAGGTGAATAGTATTCAAATAGATTGGTATAAATTTGGTCAAGAATATTGGCACCTCTGGTGGGAAAATCAATTACTGGTTTTAGTTGAAAAGGTTTAACAGTAGCCTGTAAGTCCAATTTGTTGAAATCACCAGCAATAATGATTGCAGGGTTAGGAATTGAAGATTCAATATATTCTAATGAAGATTGGACATAGTCACGCATACTTGTACAATCGGCATCTGGAGGGTGGTACACAACAGCTATTATCATATTTGAGTAATTTCGTGGGAGTCGTTTTGGTTGTAAAGCTAGCCACAATACTTCGTGATTATCACTATCTAACTCCGTTAGGCGGTTGCAAGAAATGGTATTGTTAATATAAAAACAAACCCCACCATGGGATTTGTGTTGACAATCACGCCTGAATAATTGGTAATTTGTAATATTAATAGCTTCATCTGGAACGGATTCTTTTAACCATGTTTCGCTGAAAAAGGCAATATCTATATGATTCGAAGTAAGAAATACAGCAATTTCATCGATTTTCGGGGCTAGCGACATAGTGTTTGACAATAATATAGCAGGTACAAAATGCGACGAACAAGACACGGTTTTACTATTAACTTCGGGGTTCACAGATACATGAATTAAATTGCTTGACTTGATTCTCTTACGACAGATGAGGTTTGGGTTGACCTTTTCCTGGTTATTATTATATAAACAATGTTCAAGTAAGCTTTCCAATTCACTTTCCATCCCGGAAGACGATTTACCCCCGGCCTCGTCTAATAATAATATTTGTAAAAGTTCATTTTGTCTCTCAACATTGTACGTGCACGAAAATCCTTTCCCGAATTTTTGTTACGTTTATTATGTTTCCTAGATGGTTTTCGCTTGGTGATGTGGGTTGGAATAGATTGATAATTATTCATAGGAGTTGTATCATCTGCAATAATTCCACTATTACTGGGATTAATTACTGTGGAGATGCTTTCAGGATTATTGGCCAGAATTAGGTCAATCTGTGTTGCTGAAGACTAACACTTAGTCACCCTCGTTGGCTCATCAATAATTTGACTAAATTGATACAACACACATATATTTTTTAGTTCTTGCGTATGACTGTCCAACGGCGTCTTATTCCAGTCACAATTTAGATCTCCCAGAACAAGTAGCTCTTTACTTTCTATCTCACATTTATTAATAAACATTTCAAAACTGTCAAATAGATCTATGTTTGAATTCGGTGGCCTGTACCAAGCACCAATTAAGAAAGGTAAACTAAGGTTTGCCATATTTACTGCAAATTTCAATGCACACCATCTCAAGCTGATTAGGAGTCAGTTCATTCCGCTCTATAAATGAAAAGCAGTCTCGGATATACAACACGACACCCCCACCATTTCTATTACGATCCTTCCGGCACAAAGCGTATCCTGGTATTTTGATCTCATTGTCAGAAATAGAATCATCTATTTTAGACTCATTTATAGCTAGGACATCCAGCGGATTTTTTCTAAAATCACTCGAATCTCATCGATATGTTTCAAAAGACTATTTACGTTCAAACTGGCGATTCGAAATCCTTTTGATTTAGCAATTATACTTAGAGGATACAATACATTACTATTAGTATTAGGATAATTATCATTTAACGAGTTCGCGTCTTCTTTGAGACATAGATGTCCGAGTTAAGGCAACCAGATTTAGCAGATCTCTGAGAAAATTTTCAGAAGATACATGGTTTCCTACTGGTTGTTTATTTAATTGTTTATCAGGGTTTAAAAATTTAATAAAGCGTGTGAAGCAGATCCTTTTGCGCTCAGATGTAATTTACTATTATTAAGTCCAGATTCATATATGATTGAATTGTCAATAAAAGAAAAGCCAGATTTTGACAGATTCATTACATAAACGTTTTAGATCTTCATTTACTTGATACATTTTACTCGATACTTCAATATCTTTCCTTAAGCCCCGTTTACACGAGGAAATTTTATTTGACAAATTTCATATGTCAAAGATATTTTGCTCGTGCAGATGATAAATTTGTGACAAATTTATTGCGACAAATGCGTTTGAACAAAAGCTAACATGCTAGCTTTTGATCAAATGCATTTGATCAAATGAAATTTGTCAAATAAACTTTGCTCGTGTGAATGGGGCTTTAAAATGATACTTGAAACACCTAATTTAGCCTTAGGAAACTTTTCTTTAATACTAGAATACAAACATTTGATGTTCTTTATACACTGATCACCTGTGTCGGTTGGTAGATTGTTCGTCCCGGCGTGTATAATAACATGGGTTGGATGTAACTGAACATTATTATTCTTTATTTCAGATGCAATTTCCTCCGCTCTTTTGTGTGGAAACGTGAATTTATTAACCCGTTTTCTTGATAGTTTACGAGGGTTAATGTTCTTAATCATTGAGTTTCCAACGATGGCGATATTTGGTTTGTTTTGAGATTGATTTTCCTTCGGTCGATGACCATTTAGATTTTGATTTATTTCATTCTCCGTGTCAAAAATTGATTCTTTATTGCCGGGGTTCTTGTGGGTCGTGATCGATCTGACATAAGGCGGGCGTTGTCCTTCTGTTGGTTCTACATCGCTGTCACTAAGGAATCCATATCTGTTAATATCCGCGATACTGGCGGCCGTTTTGTCGGCATCCTTGCTAACGTTTGGTTTCTTATTTCGAACAACATGCCAGGTGTCAACTTGATTTTTGGTTCCACTAGGTTTGGATTGTCGAGTTGAACCAGCTTAATTGCCGTAATTAGGCTGTTTTTTTCGTTCTCCGTGTCTTTAAGTTTAGTTTGCAAGTCTGCCATAGCGTACGATATAGTCGCATTTCTTTGGCGTAATTCTAAGTTTTCGTTTTTAAGTTCGTCTATTTCCCGTTCGAGGTTGTTGATCAGATCAATTCGTTCTGGTTGATTTGTATTGGCCTTCAGATTGTTTACTTCTTGCTAAATCCCCTCGACCTTGTCGTCTATTCTTTGCATGAATTTACTCATGAGATCGTTTATCAATAGATATTGTTCTAAATTACTGCATGTTGAGTCACACGTGGGATAGTTTTTATTGAATCTTTATATAAATCACTGCTATATTGCAATTCGTCTTGACTTTGGCTAATCTCTTCTACTTTGTTTTCCAAGATGGAGATGAGGTTTGCTTTAATTTCATTGGCTTTATTTCCTTTGAAAGTGAGTGTTCCATTAGATGAATACCAGCGCACAGAAAACTCTTCGCATTCATACAATTTCGAGCCACCGCCTGGAGTCATCCATTTGGCTTTTGGTGATTGCAATTTCTCCACGAGATATTTTAGGCTTTCAAAGCTACCGAGCCACTTCAGGGTTCCCTTATCTGTAATCTTTAATCCTTCCCCATATGTTGTTGCTTCATCTGTAGTAGACGATGTGAATTCCCGTTTTATAGACGACCCATTACATATTTCATAGCCGCCTAGCGTTTTCTCAACGTCGAGTATTTTGTCCGTGAAGAAAAGTCGCTGCTGTTCTGTGGGAATTTCTAGCTTCTCTTGAATTTTATTCTGCACACATTCAACCGTAGTATTCGACTCAACTTCTAAGGCACAAAGTGTTACACTTCGACTGTTATTCACATGGATTTTCATTGCCGCTTTAATAAATTGCTTCGATTTCGAACTCGAGATATAGCGGAGCACAAAATACACGTGATGTACAATCAATACGAAACAAAGATATGTGGTATGCCAAGAACAGGGTTAGTAAGTTAGATGAATAAAGATGCGATGACTAATTGGACAGCAACTAAAAGCGGTACACAACAGCAAGCCAAGGGCAACGAAAGTACAAATTATGGACAAGAACATGAACGGTCGAACTCCAAAACAAAATCAAGATCCTCCGTGCGTTCGAGATCGAAAACGAGGTCAAGATCAAGATCTAAAACGAGGTCCAAACCTTCTGGATCAGGGAAGCAAACTTTCTCTGAAAAGACCCCTTCAATAGAAAACTGCAAATCCAACGGTGGACCTTTACAAGCCGCAGGTAAAGCAACAACAATGTGTATTATTTATTTATTTTAAAAAATCCTGGTTTCTGATTGGCTAGCAGCCGACTGTGAAATTGTCATATCAACTCAATGGCTAACTAAATACGGATTTTTCACATTCATATTAGCAAAATGACGTCGAAGAGTCAATATGAAAAAAATTTGGACGCGTTCGCGCCATATTACTGTGACAATGATAATCATATTGACTCGCTGACGACATTGATATGACGCGACGACGGCTACCGAAGGACTAAGGAATTGTGTGGAATCTGAGGAACGGAGAAAATGTGTTTTTTTATTTCAACGATCTGTGTTTTATGTGCTTTCGGTATTTACTTATGTAACAATGTTATCGTTGCATCTCCCAAGAACATAAATAGTATCTCTGAAGTTTTTTGTTGTGCGTTTCAGATATTTTAGCAACATTATTTCCAAATGTAAGAAGAAGATCACGCTCAGAAACGAAGTCTAGATCACGATCAAAAACAAGGTCTACATCGAGTTCACGATCAAAAACAAGTCACAGAAGGAGATCGCGATCAAAAACGCAGTCTAAATCACGATCGAAAGGTCCAGATCAAGAACTAGATCCAGACCTTTAGCTCCACAACCCAAGAGACAAAGTTTGGCAGAAAAGAGGACACCAGAAAGACAGCATGAACATACATTTGGTACTGAGAACACCGTCGCTAGGAGTAACAGTGGATTTCCCATATCAGAAGCAAGTAAGTACACATAATGCCAGTGGTGGCAGGTAACGAAGTAAATGTACTTCGTTACTGTACTTATGTACACTTAAAATCCTTGCAGTTTCTAATGTGAATTGGCAAAGAATAAGTTCTGAGTAGTAAAAAAAGCATGTAACCTAGTACATTTTTGCCCGAGTACTTTAACTTGAAACGAAAGTCTTTTTAAGATGTAACGTTTTACTTCGTTATTTTCATTTTGTGTTGAAGTATTTCGTTACTTTCATTACTTTTAACTTGATTTTTGCTAAAAATCAAGAGGAAACATATTAAGTGACAGTCGGTACTTCGGATTCGTAACATTGACAGTTTGTCTTCCCGAAGTGTACGCGTAGCCCGCTGGTGTCTTGTATAGAGCTACGCCAATGAGCCTTTCGTGAAAAAGTACTGTTAAAAATATGACGTATATGCAGAGGGCTGCAATCGAGTGTACTTTTACTTTTTACTTGTACTTCGAGTATTTTTTAAAACGAATTATACTTTTAATAACTCAAGTACGTTTTTATCCGCGATACTTTTACTTTCACTTCAAGTCGTTTTAAAGTTGATTACTTCAACTTTTACTCGAGTAAATATAGGAAATTTAGTCACCACTGCATAGTGCATATTCAGACCCTTAGATGTGATCATCATTGTGTTTGCTTTAACTTTCAATTATTCTAACTTATAGGATTTCAAAGACGAGTTTTGCAGCTATTAACTGAAATCCGTAACACGGTAGCCCAGGTTGGAAAAAGATGTTCTCCTGCCAATTCTGAAATGCAGATCAATCAGCAACGAGCTTGGAGGAACTGAAACGATTAGACGCCTGTCTTGCTGATAAAGACACTAGAGATGACTTGGTAAGCATAATTTTGAGCCTGCTAACGAATTCTTGAATTGACCAAAGCATTTAAATTAATTCAAGCAATTTTTCGATGTATGAAGAACAGAAGTATAAGCGTGCTGTAGAGGATTTCAGTTGTTTGTGAACCGATAAAGTTTATTAATCAATTATTTTTTAAACTTATATCTTGACTCAGCTGTAAATATATGTGCATGCTCTATTACTCGACGTCTGACTCAATTAGCATGTATGCCCAATCCTCACATAACCTGCTTTAGTCGTGATATGGATGACAATTGTTTTGCAGTTATTAAGAATTGTTGATGTTGGAGGACTGAACATCAGATAGAAATAGCCATGAAAGTACGACAACACAATTAAAGTGTGCTGGTGTTCTTATATACTGTATTGTAGATTGAAAGTCACCTTTCATGCTATTGGGAACTATTATCAATATTTCCAATTCATTTTTAGGTTGATGAATAATGAAGTTATGGCTTCAATGAACATGAAAGGAAAAGGCTCAAAATATGCTTTTGGGTCCACTAAAGTATTTCAAGTTGTTGTAGGTATGTGACAGTGTACTCTTTGTGGTGTATTTTCCTGCAGCACCGCATTCGTAAAAATTACATTAACTCATGTGCCTTGAACTAAGCCTCGACGGTTCGAGCGAATGCCATTGCAAAGTTGCAAACAAACCTGCCTTACTTCAAAAAGTGTTAAATGTTTTTTAAACAAGGGTGTTACTACATGGCAAACTTGTTTGTGCATGTTGTGCTGTGTATAGCTGTTCTAAACACAGAAATGCCCCTTGTTGGAAAGAAGAAAGAACAAATTGAGTTTGAAAGAATCCATATAGTCAATTAGCCTTTCTCACGCCGCCATTTTTGGGTGGCATTTCAGCCGAAGTCTGCGAGATAAGTTCACATAACAGCGACTTTTTATAATTTTTTGGACGAATGATGGTAAATTTGCTTTGTAAATGGTTAGTTTATTTTGAAAAATTGCTTTTCACATTGTTTTAATTGGTTAACGAGAATAAGATGTCACCCAAAAATGGCGGATTTCGTCATCGTGAGAAAGGCTAATTTACAACATCAACTTTTCTTTGAGAAAATCCAGCTTAAATTTAATTACTTGATCAGAATTAAAAGTCATGGTTAATTTCCCCATTTAAATTTTTGGCGAAAATTTTGTTTCTTCCCATTTAAAGAATAGTTTTTGATTTTTCCCATTTTGACTGTTTTTTTTTTGTCGTAGGGCATAATAATGTCCCTAAGCGATATTACGGGGATTTTCCGGATCGTTATCATATCGCGTAATTATAAATATAATCGCAACTATAATCATATCGCGTAGCTGATGCTTGCCAATGGTAGTCATATAATGAAACCCATTGTTAATATTGTGCTCTGTATTGTTCCCAGAATGTGTGGTTAAAAATCAAAAGACGACGGAAGCGGAGGTGGAGCGAGCTGTACAGCAATGCAACTGCTCAAGTATGCGCCAGATCGGCAAGGAGGAGGACGACGAAAAGAAACTGTTTAAATTATTGACTTTTAGTAGATAGGTCGTGAAATGTTTATATATGTCAATTTTTATGGTATTATATGTAGTATGGTCAGAGGATATACCGTTTATATATTCTGTAATTATATAGGCTATATTAGTATTAATATTAATGGTATTTCATAATGAAATAAAGTATTTTATAGTCAAAATATGATGCTTTTTTAACTGTATCTTTTGACACAAGATCATTTCAACGTTGATGATTGCGGTTGTTTCTACGTCGTAAAACAACGTTGATCTAATTTGCGTTTTCAACCTTATTTCGACGTCAGATCAACGTCGAAGTTCGACGTCGATTCAACGTTGAATCGACGTAATTTTGCCCGCTGGGTCTTAAGTCTCTTAAGGTAATCTGATGTCGTACAGAAATCACCGCGGACGTAAGCACGGTTAGATCATACAGTAGTAGTGCATGTTCTTGAATGTCTGCTATACCTTAAACTGAGCTGATGCTGTACAGAACTTATTGCTGAGTTAAGCACGGTTAGATCATACAGAGGTAATACATGTTCTTGAATGTGAGCTACCTTAAAATAATCCACATGTATATGACGTCATGCGGTCACGTCATGCATAATGTGCATATGCAGTGGCGTACCGCTCATTATTCCATCTCAAAAATGAAACAAAAGTTATTTTTATTAGTTGTTATATGTGTTGGAGACTGTTATTGTTATAGACATGGAATTTTCCAGAACGTATTCTATAAATATTCAATATAAATATAATATATCAGTCAAACAATGATAACAGTCAACAGGGCCCCCCACACCAAATATGCCTAAGGGCTCCCTCTTCCCCCGTTACGCCACTGCATGTGCATATGTATACACAGCAAAAAACGCCTATAGCCTTAAACAATGTTGATGAAAACAGGCCAGAACAATATTTTGTACGAGAGAAAATAACCTGGGTACGAGGTTGCCCATATTAATTGTTCCTGGTTGTTAACAATATTGTTTAACATTGTTCAGCCTGAACAATGCTGAACAATATTGTTAACAATCGGGAACAATATATGAATACGGGGCAGCAAAATATTCATTTCTTCAGGCCTTTTTTCATCAACATTGTTAGTACAGGCTAGGTGTTTTTTTGCTGTGTAATGAAACCCCCACACCATATCTTTGTCGGAAGCAAAATTGTCTCGCAACTAATTCACTGAGAAGCATACTGTATTCTGTTTCCAAGTGTAATATTAATCGAGAGAATCCAGTGGGGAGACCGCATGGATTGTTTCCTTGTAGTTGTTGGCTCACCTTCGAAAAATATGGCTAGGAGACAATGCTTCCTGTTAAACATGAAGCCCAATACCGACTAAGCGCTGAAAGCTTTCCTTTTTAGAATGACTCCTGCGAATGTCCTTTGAACTTCCATCGAGAACGGTATTTATGACGCTGTGTACTGTGCTGCACAACACTACAAGACTAGCACACCCATTACACTGTTTTGACCCATCCTGAAATGGAAAGATGCAAACTCGTGGGGGTGTTTGGAAGAAGCGGTTCTTACATTAATGGCCATTACTATACATTCGTCCGGCATTAATAATTCAAGCACGTTAGGTGAAAGAACAGCCCGAAAATAAGTAAAACACACACCAAATCATTGTGGGAGAATGGGTTCAGGGTGAAGTGAACCAATTATATACATTATACTCTCAAACTCTGGTCAACCCAAAGACTCATTAAGCCTTATGTTTTCATCCCGCAGGCGTATATATAGGAGCTCTGCCCGAAGAGTAGCGACCCCCTCTGACATAGACCTGAACCAAGGGGTGATAATCCCCTTGGACAGTACCTACGATTCGACTGATTATATTTACATAAATAACCTGAGTCTATGGGCCTGAAGTTGACCATTGGGAACACTTCAACCCCGAACCAAAATTTATTTGTTTGAACATAAACCAATTTAATTTAAGTATTTACATAGCGATAATTTTCCACGAGAAAATTGTTCGATAATTGTTCGATAGTCTTTCTTGACAATTTGTTCTTGAACAGCCCTTGCATAACATTAGTTAGTACCCATACAATGCACCAGATACCAGGAACATGAACGGGTGGGTGGGTGGAAATTTTCTTTCTCTGTAACAAGACATTGCTCTTTGTTGGGATATTTGTCAAAGTGAACTCCCTTATCACATTGACCTTTGTTCTGCGTGTTCGTTGTTGACATATGACAACCTCGTACCCAGGGCTAGTTGGACATATGATTGGTCAGTTGATCTTTCATTCGGTTTACACATGCCCAGAGAAACATTTGAACTTTGGACTATTGGATATCGCCTTTTTGTGGCTGTTGACAAGCTTATCCTGTTACTATGAGATTATAACCAGGTTTGAAGGTGACAAACGTGTTGTCTCATTAACTTGAATTTATATATTGTTATATATAAATTTGCTTTAATTGTATGACGCTAATTTGTATTCTGCGCCACCAAGTAATTCTGAGACTTTTGGCGATTTCTCGCCACCAGGCGTTTCTCTTTGAATATTGGATATTGATCAATAATCAATCACTGTTTTTCTATGAAAGCAGCATATTAGATATATAGTTAGTTATATTGAAGGGAGTGTAATAAATTTAATAATAATTATTGAATATAATGATGATGAACAATTAGTGCCGAAATCTAGAGGGCCGGTAAACTCTATAGTTTTGATGTCTTTGATATCTCCTATCTTGCATTAACTATATGTCCATGTACGTCTGCATGATAATATACAATAAAGAAGTCACTCGGTTTATTTATACACTTGTTCTATTATACATGAACAAACTTCACACACTTTACTACCAATTAAAGAAGTATACTATATAAAAATACAAATAATTGAACAAAGCCTACTGTATTAAGTACAAATAATTTCATAACAAAATGTCTTAAAAGTTAAGTCATTTACTTTTGATATGGCAAGAGTTGATATATAACTGCATGTTTACAGTTGAGAGAGCAGTCTAGTTTTCAGACTTTGCACAAACCTATTTAATAACAACACGCTGGTCGTGTTCAGCAAATTTTCTCCCCGCACAGGAGGCTCATTTTTCCAGCAGAGTTGCGACGAAAAATTGAAAGCATCTCGTTTGACACACAGTTGGTAACCTTGAGTAGGATGTCCGCTGAGTGAGCCCGCACGAGTGGGAGATAATTGGCTAAATTTGGGGGTAACCTTGGGGGATTTGGTTTCGCAAAAGTGTAATTCGAGGTTCTCCTTCTCTTCCCACATGTAATTATCGTGCGGAGTTTTATTTTACTGGAGTCTATACTTATGTGGTTTATTACGGACTATAAATGTTCTTTACAGTCATTAGTTTCAAAATGTTATCTTTGTTTTGCTGTCGGCGCTATCTATGGTTCCACAGCTTGTTCTCACGCACGTTAATGTTTTTAATCTGGAATTAGCTCGTATTGCTGGACGTTGCCCGGAAACTTCCATAGATTGACAGCAAACAACACGAGCATACCTACAACGCAACATAATACCACAACACAATTCATAGAAATGATCAACAACACCAGGGAGTTATCAAATTTCGGAGAAACTCGTAACAACGCCAAGCCGACGAACGACAACAACAGAACAACAGAAACGATCACATCAGCCAAAGTTTCAAACTCGAATCTTTCCGAGTACTGTTCGAACGGTCTGAAAATTAAGGTTATAGCTATAAAGATAACCAGAAGCAGGGTTATGCCTATAACCTGGTAAGATGAGGTAGTCGGAACGACGGTAAGAAACACGGCAAGTAAGAGTCGACGGCCGAGAAACACTAACGGAAAATAGCGACGGTATGGCGTCCTAAATTCTTTGTATAGAGGTTTCAACCAAATATTCGCCTCTTCAGAAACAGCCTTGCCATGATGGTCTACATATTTATAGAGCAATGGAACAAATACAAAAAAAGGCACACCGATAACAAATACCACCAATGAAACACATCCTAAAGCTACCAGCCAGTTGTAAGAGGTACCATTACAGTCTAACCACGGCGTGACTTTTAAATACGACAAACCGTCACGATGTTCGCAAGGTAACACTGCCTGAAAAGTTTTGGCAGTAATAGGAAAGTACACAAATAAGAGTATTTGAATACTTAATCGCTTGCATGAAGAACTTGGAATGACTGAATTTTGCCGGCAACAACTAGTGATTTTAGACAAGCCATGCAACAGCCATATAAGAAATATACCTGTGGCGGGAAGTAACAAAATTACGGCGAAGCTAACTTCAGGACGATTTGCATCGGAAAAACTACAAGTGAGTTCAGGGATTGCAAAATTAAACGCATTTGTGATTTGGTATTTTAGCAGCAGTATTGTTCGGGGCCAAATGTTGGCGTCTGAAAACATGGCATCAAGAGATTGGAAAAAGAACAATGCAATTGACAGGAAGCTCTTTAAGTTCTCCCTAGCACCAGAAAGACCTAAAATCCAAACTGTAAATATTATGACAAAAAACCACCCTGGGATTATGCTTTTGTAGCGCAAGACTATCAGAGTTACTGCTAAAGCAAATATTAGAATGAGAACAAGCTTTTTGCGGTATCTCAAACAAACCAACAATGCAATAGAGCCAACCAAACACAACACAAAGCAAACAGTTAATACAACCGGAAAGTTTTTACGGAATTTGGGACACGAAATGCACAACGAGCCTTTCTTGTAATAACCGTCCTTGCACTGAGAACAAAATCGTCCTTTGTTGCCATAGCGACATATACATGACGCATCACACGAGGTTTGTAGTTGACCGTTGAGTTGGTTTAACTTGCACTTGCATTTTCCAGACGAACTGCAAATTTCATCATCAAATTTTTCCTCTTGGTAATTGCATTTAATCATACGAGTAACGTTAGTTAAATTTCCGCAACACGGCCAATATCCCTTGTCAATCGTCATCTTAACTTCAATTACTTCCTTAAATGACTGCGTGGGTGATGCTTCCACGTCGCAGGAAGCGCCTTTCATACAGGGCTTGCAGTATTTCATAAATCCATAGTACCCTCTGTTACAAAAGCACAGTCTATATCCATAATAATCCGGGTCTACATCAGCTCTCCCGCCTGAGCTTGTTAATCGTAACATCGGGCAAGTAAATGTATCTTTATGAAAGGTCTCCGTAAATGTGGCATTCAAGTACTCATTTAGCAAAGGGGCCTTGGTTTTCATATACCGGTTTCTCCGAAGATCCAAGTATGTCAGTGCCTTTAAAGGCGCGAGAAAACCCTTAGATAGATCGCCTTTTAAATCATTCGATGCTAAACTGAGATAGAATAGATAAGCCATACTGAACTGACCATCATTTTTCGGGATGTGTCCAGTCAGATTGTTTTGACTGAGGTCTATGTACATAATATTGTCAAAGGTCCAAAGGGTCTTCGACAGATCTCCCTTCAGTCCACAGTTTCGTGCGACTAGCATGCGCAGTTGATCCTTGCAAGGCTGTAATGCTTGTAAAAGACGGTTACCTTCAACTTTGAGGTTGACATTTCCATCAATATACAGTGTTTGTAGCTGTTTGTTGAAAGTCATATTTTTCGCAAAACCTGTGAAATTATTCCTGGATAAGTCGAGTACTTGGAGCGTTTCGAGTTTGCTTAATGTACTCGGGAGGAAGCCGTGCAGGTACAGATTCGATCCAACGGAAAGCTGAGCAATCTTTTTGAAACCGAGAAAACACGAATGTAGTTCGCCTTTTAGATTATTTCCATATAGACGTACCTCAATGATATTGGGATGGGTGTGTCCAAAGTCTTTAGGCAGCGTTCCTTTTATCCCGCAATTTGTCAGATGTAAGTACTGCAGTTGAGTCATATTATTGAAATACCACAGGTCTCCTGACCTAAAAATCACATATTCTAAGTCCAAAAACCACAATTTTGTTAGTTTTCCGATGCTCAATGGTAAATGAATATCTTTGATGCCGTTTTCACCAATACTAAAAACTTGAAGTTTGCTTAATCTTCCAATATCTTGTGGTAGGCTGCCGTTTAGTCCAGTATGCATACAACATATCTGTAACTTTTCAAGATTGTAAAGCTGTAGTATAAGACTCCATGGCACAGAACCATACATTCCTGAAAATGAGACGCATAGGCGTCGAAGCCGGGTCATATTACTTGATACTACATCAGATATTTTCCCAGTCATATGTTTATTACGAGACAAACATATCCCTTGTAAATTCCGAAATCTCCAAAAATTTGGCGGTTGGCCATCTAACCCGTTTTCGGTAAGATCAATAAATTTTAGATAAGTACTGTTCTTGTAGCATTCTATACCAAACCATTTGCAATGAGTAATGTTGCTCTCCTCCCCCCATCCTGTTTTAATTATCCAGAACCGACGACCACCAGTTGCATGGAACAGCTCTAGCAAGAAGGAGCGTTCTTGTTCAGGCGTGTAGGTAAAGTCCGTCACTGTGTTGTTCTCGGTTAAATTACTCGAGCACCCCGTTCCACCAGCCTTTTGAAAGTACGCGAAATCAGAGATTCCTAGTAAAAAGCACATAGTTCAGTTAATGCGAGGACAAGGCGCGTTTTCGCAGAATTAAGACGCCCTTGCAATGTTGACATTATTGACACTAGCACACACGTGACTAGAAAGTTAGTTAAGTATTTGAGAAGCACGAGGCTAGGGAACCGGGAAGTAATTGGATACGTACTATGCTGTTTGTACAAGTTGTTTGATATCTATTGTTATAATTAAAAGTGCTTGATATTGATACAAAACCACGAACAGTACATTGGCGACGAGGTAAACAAACAAACAAAAAAAAAACAGCTATCGTTTATCAATACAAACGATTTTGAAATCTCTAGTTTACGAATACAGTCATGGCGACTGGCCGAATCAATGTAGCTCCAATGGCGCCATTTGATCCTATGTCCGATCCAAACTCTCTCAGTCAGCGCTGGAAAAAGTGGAAACGACGATTTGAAACATATCTTGTTGCTCTGAATGTGATTGAAAAGAAACAAAAGCGGGCTCTCTTGTTGTACCAAGCTGGCCAAAAGACTCAGGATATTTTTGATACCCTTGCTGACATCGGCGAAGACGACGACTATGATTCCGCTATCGCTGCCCTCGATACGTATTTTTCACCTAAAAAACATGTCGATTTTGAAATTTTTAAGTTTCGTGAAGCCAAACAACAACCACATGAAACAATCGATCAGTTTTCAACTCGTCTTAGGAAGCTGGCGGCAACCTGTGACTTCGAAAATATCGACAAGGAAGTAAAATCGGCCATAATTCAAAACTGTTTATCGAAACGTCTCCGACGCTACGCCCTGCTTGACTCGGAAGTTACGCTAGCCAAGATTCTCGCAAAAGGCAGAGCTTTTGAACTCAGTGAATCGCAGGCAACCGGCATTGAAAACGCACTTGACTCAACACACATTTCTGACGAAGTAGTTGAAGCTGTCCATCCTACAACGAAACATAACAACCATCGTGATAAACAACATACATCGTTTCACCGCCAAGACTTTTACACCTCATCAGAGTTTCGGAATTGTGGGGGGCCCTGGCCCCATAACAACAATATTTGTCCCGCGAAAGGAAAATCTTGTCTGAACTGTGGAAAATCAAACCATTTTGCGAAAGTCTGTCGTAGTGCTCGCAAGGCTCGCGTCGGTCAACAAGAGAATCGAAAGCCTTCAAAAAATACCACAAAAACAAAGTTCACAAGATTTATGGCAAACCCTCCAGCAGTGAAAGCAGTAGCGAGGATGAATTTATTTTTACTCTGAAACCGACAGGTAGAGACAAAACAACTCCACAGGTTCAAATCTCGGTCAACACCACCCCTATCAACATGGTTATCGACACTGGTGCTTCCATCGACATCTTCGATGAACTTGCTTTCAACACCTTGCAAAAACAGAGACCCATAGCCCTTCAACGTTCCAAAACACGTATTTTTGCATATGGAGCTACAAACCAGCTACCTGTTATGGGACAATTTCGTGCAACTCTAGAATGTTTGACTGGTGCAACAACCACGCAAGTTCATGTTATCAATATCAAAGGAAATTTTGGTTGTTTGCTAAGCTATCAAACGGCATCTGCTTTGGGTCTAATCATGCTGAATGTTAACAATGTGAAACCGGAACATGCCACCCATGAACAACTGATGAAAGAGTATGCCCATCTGTTCAACGGAATTGGCACTCTTAAAAATTTTGAAGTTAAAGTGCCACTGCGATGGAAAATTGTGATGTCTTTTTATTGTATATTCAGAAAGTATGTCAGTAGATAAACAAAATTACCAAATATCAGCGTCCAATTCCATTTCCTTCCGCCTTTTTTTTCAACGCAAACATGCAAATTTTTCGGCCGCCATTACTGAGTTGCCAATTAGCGAGATGTTGATTTCTTAGCCGGATGTGACGTCATTTACTCAACACGCTTCCAGTGCTCTCACTTTTAAGGAATTATCCTTAAAAATAGGAATTTTGAAGAGTTTTAAGGATTTTTTTAAGGAATTTAGGTTTTTAAGGATTTTTTTAAGGAATTTCCGAAACTTTTTATCCTGGACTAAAAACGTTGGACGGAGAATAATCACGCCACGCAAATGAGATTTAAACTTGAAAGTAGCAACATTATACGCACACAATTTGTCAATTACATATATTCGTATGTTCTCTATGTCATAAATATACATATGGTTGTAGTTGGTAAAAGCAATTTGACTGGCTAAGAGCTTACAGTTAAATCGCGCAATCACGCAACCTACAGAAAATTCAGTTATCTCCTAGCAGATAACTGAGTTATCTGCAAATGAGCCTGCGATGATTAGCAAGCTGTATCTATTTAACACAAAATGTATAATAAAACAATGCTGTTTCTTCTGAAATCTACAGATTTTCTAAGCTCTTCATGCAATACCGATCAAAAATACATCATGTTGAATGTTTTCTAGATGGCATTATGCTAACAATCAAATCTTTTCAGTTTTTAGTGCGTAGAAACAAGGTTGAAAAACTGAAAAACAGCAAAAAAGGAGAAAAAACCTTTTTGCACCAATTTAAGGAATTTTAAGGAAATCTGAGGAATTTTCGAGCTTTTTCTAAGGAATTCGAAAATTCGATTGTGAGAGCACTGCACGCTTCTTTCCCGAAGGAGAAATTAATATTATCAAAGGCTTATTCTAGGCTGTTTTTTGTTCAAAATTATGTCTTCTGACGAAAGCCACAGCTCAAATTTTGCAACAAAATCATCTTGCGAACTCTCTTTTGCCGAAGACGTTTCTTGTGATAGCGGGGGTGATGTAAATATGGAGAAAAGTGTGGATTTGTGCGAGGCCTATGATACTTCAGTCGAAGCTCTTGCCACTGAAACGAAAAGTACTATAACTGAGAGAGAGCAAGAGCAGCAAACACTGTCTGCTGGATTGTCTGGGGAAACCTTAACGGGCACCTGGTACGTTTTGAATTGTATTTATTTACGTTTTGGTTTATATATTTGTGACTTAAAACAAACATGTGATGGCCATGTTTAACAAAACAAATGGTCACTGGTCTCCTTATAAAAAATCATTGTCACCTTCGTTATATTGCACGAAACGTCTTCAATGAGAGATAGTTAAAGATGACTGTGTTGCCAAATTGGAAATCCTAACTCACGTAAGAAAACATATTAATTTGCACAAAGTTGTGGGAAATATATTTCAATTTTTTCGATACGCTACACGTTTCGTACGCGGTGCGTAAGCGAAAATCACGAAGAAAAAAAAAAGTATAAAAAAAAATAATAAAATAGTGGCGCGAGCAGGAATCGATCCCAGAACTTGGCGCACACTTTACGGGTGCCTAAACCACTACACTACGAAGGATTCGCTTGAAATTCAATTAAATTTACGCTGTTTTATTTTTAACGACTTTAACGATATCGAAATGTCGGACGAATATCCACTTCCTATATTATATACTTCAATAGTATACTTCAATAGTATACTTCAATAGTATACTTTAATATATTAATGATCCATAGGTATAAATGTGGTAACTGTGTCCTGGCTCATTGTTGTTTATGTGAACCTTGTAAGAAAAAATGCGGGAAGAAAACATGCATGACTGCTGCTTATTAAACTGAGCATCCAGCATTTGATATTGATTGTTTGAAACATTGGGTGTTAAAACTTCCTGGTTTAAGTTACAAAACCTGATTAAAAGGCTGCCAAATTATACCACTCTGTATACCGAAGGGAAAAAGAGTGAACCAGACTAAGTATTTCAATGTGTAGTTCTAGGCAATACCCCCTGCTAATGGAAGAGATTTTATTAGTTAATTATGAACCCTCACCCCTCTAGATTTTTCTAATTGTCACTGACAGCTTGTTTCCCCCACCCCTATGGAAATTCTGAACAGTTTTTTACTACTATCATACTTTCAAGCATGATATCGGTGTTTTAAAAAATATCTCGGCAAAATGTTCATTGTTCACATAAACAAGACAGAAACCGTATCTTGGCATATGCACAGCAAGGAAGGGGGTACCTTCTTGAACTGTTGGTATACAGCTCCACACAAGCTTCACTACTTGATATGCAACTGCCCTAAGAAACATACTTTCAAAAAGAAAATTTATATATTAACATGACAGCTTTAAAATTTAGTAATCCAAAAACTATCATGTTATTTGTGAGCTGTGTTCTGCACAAAAACACCAGGATTCATAATACAAGATCCTTGTTTGGCTTACATATAACTTAGCTATAGGCTTTTCAAGTTTTCTTGTTCACATGACAGGATATTTCAGTACCTTGTTCACCTTTACAGGGATTCAAACATTACTAAATTCAGAATATGATACTCAGATAATGACATTGTATCAGTTTGGCTGCCCCTGGCTGATGAGAATTTCTTACCACTCATCGCCAGAGTAGGGAGTGCTCTTTTTCTCACCAACCTACCTGGTAGTCATTCTTTTTAAAGAAAAACATGCAAATATGTCTGGGGGTTGCCTTTTGAGGGAATGCTTAATGCCAAAAATTACTCCTACATGACTCAGTCAAATTGCATAGTTCCAGGAAATAGCCATACCCCCCCCCCCCCCACACCCCACCCTGCTACAGAAGAGATCGGAAATTCAAGAGGATAGGGGGTGGTGTTGACCATTGCATCAAGATTTCCAATGGAATGGGGGTATACTAAAAGTCTTGATATTTCCAGAGGGTATTCAAATACAACCAATATCAAATGCTGGTCATGCATGTTTTCTTCCAGCATTTTTTCTTACAAGGTTCACATAAACAACAATGAGCCAGGACACAGTTACTATTGAAGTATACTATTGAAGTTTATAATATATTGATATTAATATATATAATTGAAATATATTTCCCACAACTTTGTGTAAATTAATATGTGTTCTTACGTGAGTTAGGATTTCCAATTTGGCAACACAGTCATCTTTAAGCCATCTCTCATTGAAGACGTTTCGTGCAATATAACGGAGGTGACAATGATTTTTTATAAGGAGACCAGTGACCATTTGTTTTGTTAAACATGGCCATCACATGTTTGTTTTATCATCTTTTATGTCACAAATATATTAACCAAAACGTAAATAAATACAATCCAAAACGTACCAGGTACCCGTTAAGGTTTCCCCAGACAATCCAGCAGACAGTGTTTGCTGCTCTTGCTCTCTCTCAGTTATAGTACTTTTCGTGTTTTATGTTTTTTCAGTGGCAAGAGCCTCGACAGGCTCGACTGAAGTATCATAGTTCGCAAGATGATTGTGTTGCAAAATTTGAGCTGTGGCTTTCGTCAGAAGACATAATTTTGAACAAAAAACAGCCTAGAATAAGCCTTTGATAATATTAATTTCTCCTTCGGGAAAGAAGCGTGTTGAGTAAATGACGTCACATCCGGCTAAGAAATCAACATCTCGCTAATTGGCAACTCAGTAATGGCGGCCGAAAAATTTGCATGTTTGCGTTGAAAAAAAAGGCAGAAGGAAATGGAATTGGACGCTGATATTCGGTAATTTTGTTTATCTACAGACATACTTTCTGAATATACAATAAAAAGACAGCACAATTTTCCATCGCAGTGGCACTTTAAATTGCACATTGATGATACTGTGCCTCCAGTAGCACAAACCCCCCGTCGTATTCCTTTCCACATGCGGCAAAAGGTCTCAGATGCGCTCGACACGTTAGAAAGTGATGGAATTATTGAAAAAGTATCAGATGCCACTCCTTGGGTCAGTCCATTAGTTGTTATCCCAAAGAAAGATGGTGAGATCAGGCTATGCATTGATATGCGCATGGCTAATCAGGCAATTCAACGCGAAAGACATCCGACCCCAACTGTGGATAATTTAATTCACAAATTAAACGGCGCCACCATATTTACAAAGCTTGATCTTCGCTCGGGATACCACCAGTTATCTCTCGCTGAGGAAAGTCGACACATAACCACATTTGTAACGCACAAAGGACTCTACCGCTATAAGAAGTTGAATTTTGGCACCAATTCGGCAAGTGAAATCTTCCAACATGTAATTAGCGAACAAATCCGTGACATTCCGAATGCCATCAACATTAGTGATGACATAATTATCTTTGGCATAACCCAAGCTGAGCATGACAAAGCTCTTCATGAAATTTTTGAGCGGTTTTCACTCATTGGATTAACCTTCAACAAAGACAAATGTGAGTTCAGTCAATCGCAGCTCACATTTTTTGGTTTTGTCTTCTCAGGTGATGGCATTTCACCGGATCCAGCGAAGGTTTCAGCAATTCACAACTGCCCACCTCCAAATTCAATTAAAGCTGTTCGGAGTTTCCTTGGGATGGTGACGTATTGTGCGAAATTTATCCCTAATTTCAGTGATCTCACAGAGCCTTTGCGAGAATTAACGAGAAAAAATGTGCCTTTTTGCTGGACATCTAGGCATGCTAAATCCTTCAACGCAGTAAAAGCTGCCCTCACAAGTGCAACAGTTATGGCATATTTTGATCAAACCAAGGAAACAGAACTTATCACTGATGCATCACCTTTTGGTCTCTCAGCTATTCTGACACAGAAAGTCCCAGGATCAGACCAACAAAATGTTGTTGCATATATCAGTCGTTCGCTGTCGGATGTTGAGAGACGTTTACCTGTTAACAACACCACTGATGACAGACAGTTCCAAACAATGGCTGACAATTATGTTTGTTTCCTTACCCAACATGCTGTGCCAAGAGCAATGACTCTGCCTGAAATACAACAAGCTACCATGGCTGATTCAACATTACAGATCCTAAGCAACCTCATCACAACAGGTAAATGGCATTTAATAGACTCTCTAGACGTACAATCCAATCCCAATGTAAAGGTTTTGGACTTGAAAGCATGTGAGAAAATTAAAACAGAACTTACACTAAACGAGCATGATGGAATTATATTACGAGGTTCGCTAATTGTGCTTCCAGAAAGCCTTAGACTAAAGGCTGTTCAAATTGCTCATGAAGGCCACCAAGGGCTAGTAAAAACTAAACAGTTGTTGCGAGAAAAGGTTTGGTATCCAGGTATAGACAAGCTTGCTAAGCACACAGTTGATACTTGTTTGTTATGTCAGGCAAATGGACCAAACAGTCACCAAGAACCACTGCGAATGACGACGCTGCCTCCCCAACCCTGGCATACAGTGAACATTGATTTTTGTGGACCATTTCTAGGTGGTTCATATCTGTTAGTGATTATTGATGCATATTCACGATTTCCAGAGGTGGAAATTGTAAGTTCAACATCTGCAAAATCAACAATATTGAAACTTGAACGAATTTTTGCCACACATGGTATTCCAAAGGTGTTAAAGAGTGATAACGGTCCACCATTCCAGAGCCATGAATTTAGTCTGTACTTGAAAGAACTCGGCATTAAACATAAACCAAGCTCACCATTATGGCTCCAAGGAAATGGACAAGCCGAGAACTTTATGAAACCACTTGTAAAGGCTGTGAAATCTGCCCATCATGAAAACAAAGACTGGAAACGTGAAATGTTTAAATTTTTGCTCAACTACAGAGCTACCCCACATTCCACCACTGGCAAGTCACCGTCCGAGTTGCTATACAACCGTAAGATTCAAACAAAATTACCTCAAGTGACAGTCGAAAATGATTCTTCACTTCATCAAGAGGTGAAAGAGAGAGATGAAAGGTTGAAAAAGAACCAAAAAGAATATGCTGATTCCAAAAGAAGAGTTAAGTGTGCTGACATCAAGAAAAGTGATTTAGTTTTGGTGCGGCAACCGAAAGCAAATAAAATGTCCACAAAATACGATCCAATACCATATGAAGTCACAAATCGCCGTGGGAACAGAATCACAGCAATTAGGAATGGGAAATATATAACTCGGAACATTTCGTTCTTTAAAAAGTATCACCCCAGACATGGCAGATCGTTGGAGTCAACAGAGATAATGGATGAAGAAAATTATTCCTCAGATGAAGATGTCCACGAAGAGCATGAACAGTATGATGGACTGAGACAGAAGGATTGTCCGCGGCAGAACAATGGTCAGAGACAAGATGATGGTCCGAGATATCCGGCAAGAAAAAGACAGCGGGTGTACAGATATGGAAATAACATTTATGATTGACCTGGACTAAAACAGATAAGATACAGTTTAAACATTATATGCATATTTTGTTATAGTTAGTACTAGAGTTCATATTTAAATCAAGGGAGGGATGCAATGTTGACATTATTGACACTAGCACACACGTGACTAGAAAGTTAGTTAAGTATTTTAGAAGCACGAGGCTAGGGAACCGGGAAGTAATTGGATACGTACTATGCTGTTTGTACAAGTTGTTTGATATCTATTGTTATACTTAAAAGTGCTTGATATTGATACAAAACCACGAACATTACACGAGCCACAACAGAAACGTATGCGTGAAATAAAACTACGCCCGAACCGGCGAACCCCGAGAAAATAAAAATATTTCAAAGCGTACAATCATATGTTCTCTTTGCTTGATTTCCTGAATTTTCTGTTGCCATAAAAATCTGCATTTTAGCATGTTTGTATAATTTAAAAGCAAACTGAAACCAATTTAGCAAGTAGTTTGAGGTATATATGATTCTTGAAGATGAATTAATGATTGTACAGAACGGCCACTCCTTGCAATCGAAGTGCGGAAGTGGAAACATGTAATATGAGACTTTTCCACCCCCCTCTTGGGCTATCAACTTTCAATGCGTCACGTGACCAGCTCCGACCAGGGACTTTGCTTCCCAAGAGCAAATAGCCTGGGAACGAGGTTGTAGTATTGTTGGAAAAGTGGCATTTCTCATTAGTTATGTGATAAAAAGTAGATAAAAAGAATCAAGAATCACACCTGGCCTGACTAATAACAATGTACTGCTTGAATAAATTTAATATCATTTATACTTTCATGCTTGTATTGCTTGTTAGGTTGATGTGTAGAATGACACATTACTGAAATCAATAAAGGTTTTTTAGAACTTGCAATTCATTTTATGGCACCACTGGGAGGTTGTGCAGGGCCCAGAGTAAAATTTTTCCAGGGAAAGCATATGACATCATTAAGTTTTCCCAGGGGTCCCTATATGACATCATAACAATATATTACACTTTACTGTATATTATCTGGCACTGACACAACTTTTTGTGCTTTGGAGGCCCTTTTGAGCTGGGATTTTGCCTGCATTCCTACTTTCGGCGGTCCTGAAATTGTTAAAGATGTATGAAGTTATTATGATAGTTTACTAATAAACCTATAATTTGGTTTTAGTAGGCTTATTCTGAAAAAGTAAAGTTGTTTTTGTTGCGCATTTGACTTCAAATACAATTGTTACTTGCTGCACACTCAGTTGGCCATTACAAGAATGAATATCTGATATTTATATATAGTGCTACCTGAAAAAAATCAAGCAGAAATTTCACATTTCTAGCGAAGGCCGTTCGTCAAGAGTTAGTAGCCAATGTTGAGTTTCTGCTATGGAATAGTTGACAATCATTTATTTACCAATTTTAGTGGAACCATTGTATAAATTGTGTAGACGGTTTCATATTATTACATACTGTAACGTAGTACATCCTGCTATTGTTAAAGACCATGTAAAGTCTGTTCTGCGCATGCGTTCTTCGGGCCTACACTCCAATGGTCGGGACCCGACCATTGGAATGTTATTAATATTTTGTACCTTCCATACTTTCTTGAATTGAATATCTAGTCTGTATTCACTTACAAGCATAACGAACCAGAAAAGTGTTAAAAATTTAGTATAATATACATATATCTAATATTTTACAACTTTAGCAATTAGCACTGGGTTCAGAAATATGTAAACAAAGGTTTTGATGGGTTGTTTACATTACATACTTTACATGGCCTTTAATGAAACCTTTTTTGGCTATACTAACACCAATGATTCTGACAGAGTTGTACAGGCAATACTGTAAACAGAAACAGTATATTGTATCACCAAACAATTCTATCAAACGAATTGACAAGTTGCAAAAGAATCCAAATGCTGTTTTATAATTGTTACATTCACACCATGATGATTCATACATTTTATACAGTTCAATTAAAAAATCCCAAATCTTGTATAAACACAGTCCTAGCATACGTGTACGCTTGTAAGTCTTGTACGTTTGAATTTCTTTTCAATAATAACACTCCAATATAATAGATCAAGGACATATGCCATCATTCCCATCAATACTCACTCAGGGTAAACCAAGAGTACGAATTATTACCATAACAAAGGCTGTTATTTTGCCCAAATGAATTCAAGTATGCATAAATCAACTCCTTAATCCCTTCACCACTTTTCCGGACAAAAAGCAACAAAAAATTCGTCAAAATAAGGCCAACTAACTTTTCAGGCCAAATAAAGCAAAATATATTGTATTCACTCATATTGGCCGCGCTCGTGAACGCCACAGGGGGTATGGGTTCAATAACTTATGGATCGACCAATCAGGATCGTTTTTCAATCCCGTGTGGCCAGAGCCACTCAACGATGGCTCTGGGTACGAGATTGCGTATAACTCGACAACTATTTTAGATAAAAAATAACTATTTAAATGTCTTATGTGTAGGTTTTTGTAAGCTTTCTGATAATGCAAGTAATTTTTGTTGTAATTGAATACAAAATTTTACGTTTTCGTGCTGTAATACAATTTAATAGAGGATAATCACTGATCACCCATTTTCTCGGTGTTGGGCAAGTTTTTTGCTTGGGAACTTTTTGTGGTAATTAAGCATCTATGGTAGGCTACTATGAATTGAACCATAGAAAATCTATTTCCCAGGAAGGTGCCACGAAATTGCTTTTCTAGGCACTTTTTCGCACAACAGCCCATGCACGGCCTATAAGAATAACAACGTCTGTTAGCAGGCTACATAGTTTGGTGGCTCATCGAGCTCAAGCGCAATGCATTATGGTGCGTTCGTACGTACACGGAACTTTTCCTACAGTGATTTAAATCCTACCGCCTTTTCGCCTCGCACCGGCTATTTTGAGAACTTTCAGTCTTTATTCAGTGATTTACAGTAAATTTTACGGGCCTTTCGCCTCTCACCGGCTGACAATTTTTCGTGCGACATGCGATGAAATATATTCTTCATGCCAAATAACAAATGGAAATTGGAATGGTCAGTATTATTTACAGTGGTCAGTATTATTAAGCCCATCGCAATTTTACTTTACTCGAGTGAGTTGCGGTTCAAATTTTGATACAAAGTCCGATTTGATTTGTCATTTGGGCTGAATATTCTGTAATTCTGTTATTCTTCTCTAAAAAATACCTTATTTGCAAGTTTTTGCAATCTGGCTCTCTGTATAATGCATTAAATGTTTTGTTTAATACATACATATATTTCATCGCAATTTTACTTTACTCGATTTCTGAGTGAGTTGCAGATCAAATTCTGATGCAAAGCCAGATTTCAATTTGATTTAGGCTGAATGTTCTGTAATTCTGTTATTCTTCTCTGAGACAGTGAAAAAAAGACATTATTTGCAAGTTTTTGCAATCCGGCTCTGTACAGTATGTATTAAATGTTTTGTTTACATTCAGTATTATTGAGGATTTTATAGTCCCATCGCAATTTTTAATTACTTTTACTCCATTTCTGAGTGAGTTGCAGATCAAATTCTGATGCAAAGTCCGATTTCGATTTGATTTGGGCTGAATATTTTGTAATTCTGTTATTTTTCTCTAAGACTATGAAAAAAGACCTTATTCGATTTTGCAAGTTTTTACAATCTGACTCGGTACGTATTAAATGTTTTGTTTACATGCAGTGCATGTATGCATCTGCTATTTTTAGCGCGCTTGCCAAAAACCATGCATTCAACCATTTCTATATTATTTTGTATTTCATGCATGAAAGATTGAAATGATTGTGATTTCAATAACGTGTTTAATGTTTTTACAAAATATCAAATATAAAGCCTGTTCTAAACGTCGCATTTTACATGCGCCGAATGCATTCAAAACAATGGATAATGAGGCATTTCAGCTGATTATCAATATATTGTTTTGAATGCATTCGGCTCATTGAAATGCGACGTTTAGAACAGGCCTTGTACTGTACATGGATAGAAATACAATTCACATTAATACTACGAGTTTTGCCTTTGAACAAAATATCAAATATAATACACGGCAAGATATACTACAATTCCCAACATTTATAATACTACAAGTTTTGCCTTTGAAATTTCGACACTACATTGCAAGAGGGTCCTGAAGGGGTAAAATGGGAACTGGGATTGATCTATTTTTAGACTGGAAAAGTGGGATTTGGGTTGCTGGGACTGGGATTTGGCCACTGGGAATGGGAAATGAAGTCCTCAAAAATGCGAATGGGTTGAGGTAATGAGATTCGATTCCCAATTTTTCCACGTTTTAAGTATTTTAAAATACAGTTTTGATCCTTTTTTGGTGTCTGTGGTCATGATTTTTGTTGTTAACTATAACATTCACAGCACTACCTGCAAACAGGCATACTCTGGCGCCCGGAATTCTGGGTTTTCTGATTATGCGTGTCCCCAAGTCAGATCCACAGCGGAATATATGCCTGGTTTCCGGTAAATACTTAATTTAACGCTTAGTTACACCTCAAAGACAAAGTACAACAAAAAATACCGTCATGTCGGACCTTAAAAGGTTTTAAAACTGTTTACTCCACCGATAAGAGACCGACCATTATCTTTTGGGAGGAGGGGTGGGTGGACATTTTGACAACGCAAGGGTGTTGTTGTCGTTGGAAACATTTTTTTTGCGCCTGCTTCCTTCTGCAAACAATTTGTTTTTGTCTATCGATTGATCGCTGTGGATTTCATTCTAAATTGATTTATATATATATATATATATATATATATATTATACACTTAAAGTCTGCACTCGAGGGAAATAGTTTGTTTTGTTTTCCCGAGAATCTCAGTGTTTCCCGAGACGAAGTCAAGGGAAACATTGAGATTCGAGGGAAAACAAAACTAACTATTTTCCGATGGAAAAGTCGTTAAGTGTTTTGATATATAGCGACGAAACAAATATCAACATTGAACAACATTCATACAACAATATATCATTACTTAGTGGTAAAAAACAATAACAATTTAAATCGATTTTGTTAAACAAGGATAATGCCTAAAAATTACTTTTTGTTGAATCAATTTGTTATTTTTCGCTGGTTTGTTTGTATAAATTTAGGAAAAAGGGACTTTTCCTGGTGGTGGATGTGATTTTGTGAGGGGCATAAGGGGGACATTCCACCCCCCCCCCCCACCAACAGCTTGTATGTTAAAAAAGACCTTGATACTGGTCCTCTCATTATTTATGCTACACAATGTCTTACACCAGTACCGGTACAATTACCTATTTTATAAAAAATAAAATAAAAAATGACTGTTTTTAATAGATTAATATTTATAATCCATATGTTTATTGCGACATGTCCCCAGTGTCTCCCATCCCAGGCTTTTGGGGTGAAGACAAAAGGAATCCAAAAAATGATTTGTATTCAATATATTAATATTTATAATCCATATGTAGATTGCGACATGTGCCTAGCGTCTCACATCTCAGGGCTTTTGGGGTGGAGGTCCTGGGTATGTCAGTGAGCGCTCTGTTCATTGTTATTAAACGTTAGTTGATGTTGCACAATTTCATTAGCTTGCAAACTATTTTTTTCTCTTCTCTATG